>CAJHQP010001586.1:0-110076 GCA_905132765.1 Moricandia arvensis
CAAAAGCTATGCTCGTTTTACTGAAGAGTGGTCTGTATGACTCACAAGAGGAAGCTGTCGAGAATTAGAAGCAGTGTCGATTGACACCACTGCCTTGGTGTCGCTCGACACTGATGCGAGAAGAGATGCCCGACTTAATTAGAAACTGAATTAAACCCATAAGTCACCAAAAAATGCAGAATTGTCCCTGGTTGACTTTATACCTAGTTTTTATAGTTTTCTAAGTCATTGTTGACGGCTACGCTTTCTATACTTTCTTTTATTCTTTGTTTTAGGGTTGGAGAGAAGATCAACTCTTCTTCAGAGATTGATTGGAACTCCTTCTGGTTTGTTATTGATTTATCTATTATTTATTCATACTATGATTTGTGTTATTGTTTTCATGTCTGAATAATCATCTTGTTAGATTTAGGGATTTCATGAGCTTAATGTCAAACTGATAATCGGTTAGGATTGCTAGGGTTGTTTATAGATTTTTACACAGGGTGGCTTGTAATACTAGGATCTAGAGTTTTTTGAATAGTACGAGAATGTGACTGATTATTTGAACCTATAATCATAGGACAATTGAGAGACACGAGAGTGGGATCAATTAACGAAACCCGAACTCTGTTGGACTAGATACTTAGACGCATACAAGAGATGGTATAGGGTTTAGTTGTACATTATCGATCTGTACGTTAATGCCTGTCTAAAGAAGTGTCGATCGACACTCAACCATTGGTATCGATCAACACTCTTCCTGAATTCGCAGACGAGAGTTGGAATCATAAGATTTAGACATCTGATTAGTATTTGCATGCGAGAGCATGATTAGTTACTTATTTAATTCGATTTTTAGAATTGAACATAATTAAACCCTTAGCATCCTTGATTTGTGTTTTGAATCTCTCGATTGATAAATCCCTAGATCTACTGTTTCTTCCTTATAGTTTACAATCGTTCTATCTATTTATTGTTTTTATATTGTTTGCCTAGCTTGATCTGAAACTCAAGTATATTGTGTGAAAGAAAAAATATCTGTGGATTCGATCCTTAAGTAATACACCGAACATCTTATTTGAGAAAATAGCTTGAATGTTAATTTGAGCAAATCACGTACTTCTAAGAAAAATAGGTGTTAATTTGATTCGTCTTATCTTGTATCAGAATCGGTCTTAGGTACGGCGATTTGGGTTTATCATGTACCCACTTGAGTGTTGTTTAGAATGATTGGTAGTTTCCGTATTTCTCAAGTGTTTGCGTGGGTAGCCCGACTTTCTATTCAAAAATAGGCATGCTTAAGCTCACGCGAGGCATGATGAATGATCTCAACATATGATTTTCACGGGGATGGGTGTGGTTTCACCAAGGAACCTTTGAGAGATGCACTAATAGATCGAACTGCCTGGCCAGGGCGCTAATGTGAAGAGAAATTATGCTCTAAGCCGTGGGGCTTTATAGGATAGAGGTTTCTTGAGATTTTTGGGAGCTCGTTAGTAGGCTCAATTGGGTGAAATAAAACTTGAGAACGTGGTAGTTCGTAACTGGTCAGAGCTCGGAGGCTCATAGTTTGTTTGATAGGAAATGAATTTTGATTTATTAATAGTTGTACCAAAAATCGGTTGCCTATGTACCCACTGCAGGATCAAGTCTCATAGTTCACTCTGTTACAAAGTATAAGGTTCATGAAACCTGTTTTTTTCTGACAAGCTTCTTTTAATTTTGTTTGGCTTATTCATCCTTCTTGTCTTCAGGCTTTACTCGAGGTCGGCCAGGTCGCCTGAATATACGTTCATGGATGTGGCATAGTCTTACTGCCTTTTGACTTCTGTATAACGTAGTTACCTTTCAGTGCTCTTACGGAATCTTCACATAAGGGATTTCCTCTTATTATGGTTACTCTTTTTCTCGAGGTCTGTTGTCCCGGTGCATCTGAGCTCTTGATTTCCCGATCTCTCTTGGCAGAATCGTCTTTGGCTTCTTTGGCCTCTTTGTCCTTCTTCATTTATTTCTCAAATTGTGTCAATCCTTCTTCCTGGAACTGGTTAAAACATAGCTTTTGAATCCATAGCATTTCGCATCATTTGTCTGAATCATCTTTTTTGTTATCTTTTATGTTCCACGTGTTTGGCCTTGATCGATTCAACCGTGTTTTTGAATTTTCTCTTTCCTCGCCGTCATTTGATTAAACTTCCTCGCTCACTTTGAAAGATAGATCTTGGGGGTTCCCTTCTCTTCTTGGTCCACATCCTCTAGATCGATCATTGTTATTTCGTGACTCATGTCTCAATGTTTCGACATTGATGCATATATATTTTTAGTAAGAAAATTATTATCTTCCTCCATCTCCATATATCTTGAGGCCCAATGCCAATGGAGGGAATCTCCAGGGTTGAGGGCTTGTTCAGCAGGAGATCTTCACGAAATTGTGATTCATGCCATAGGGAATTTTGTAATGTTGATATTCATTCATTATCACCCACGACAATGTTAGAGAGGACGGTTTTGAATCTACTGTACATAGCGACTCTTGTTCTTTCTGAGACAAGGTCCATAGGTCAGTTTCAAATGCTCTTTTCTCTATGAACATAGAGTAGTGCTTCATGAATACGGTTGAGAGTTGATTGAAATTATTGATAGTGTTGGCCTCTAGACATAGTACGGCTATTGCCAGATTTTTGTGGAATTCTTGGCAATAATATCTTTGATCTCTCCTTCAGGGATTGCTTCTTCCTCGTTTGGGATCTATCCATTATTGTTGATCGATCCCTTGGTCCTTGTGGAGGCCGCATTTCCTTCCACGAGCTGATTTTTGTGGAATTCTTGGCAATAGGTTCAGCAGCTCATTGATACAAGCTTGTTGCTTCACTTGGGTTTTGCAACCTGCTCCAAGCATCTTAGGGCTTGTCGTTCTGCCATATTCCATTGACCTGCACTTTGAGGCAAAAAAAAGAGAGAAAGAGTTACAAATATTATCGGGAACCTTTGTTAACAAAGCATCCATGTCGATGGGCTGAGCCGTTAGTGGTGGTGGCATATTGATGGGGCGTTCTTCGGGGCCGAACTGCTGGGCACCAGTTTGCTGAACAACTGGGTTTCCTTGGGCGTCCAGTTGCGGGTTGACTAGCGAGCCATATGGGTTGACATGGTTTAATCCATTTGAGTTATTTTCAGCCTTTGTCACGTCGGATATCTAGCGGGATATTCTTTTGTTGAATTTTCCCCTTCTTCTAGTATCAAATGATGAATCCTAAAATTCATTCAGGAATAGGGTTTACATTTCAAGAGACTTAGCTAAGAAGTAAGCTAAAACGAAAAGACTAAACTATGATCAACTAAGGAGATTAGATGTTTTATTGATGATTTAGTCAAGAATGAACTATGAATATAGATGGTGGTTGACAACAATGGAATATGAATATAATGTTAGTACTAGATTTTGATCCGCGTTTTGAAAGTATGAGATAAATTTTTGATTATTATTCAGTTTAAAAGATACTACATCTTTGGGTTTAAATTTAATATTTGAAATTTAATGTTTATAACTGATTTTAGTTTATTTTAACATCTCATATAAAGTTTTTTCCCCGTATTTTAATATGTACTTTCAAAGAGTAAAATTAATTATTAATTTAAAATAGTATTGATTTATTATATTGATTGGTCTTTTATTTGTGTATACATTATATTGACTCATTATAAAAATTTTTATTTATCAAAATATATTAAATGAAAATACAAATGCATAGATAATTTATATATGTTTATGTTTCAATGTGCAAATTTTTGTAGCTAACATATACAATATATTTTTATTATGCACAATTTCCAATATATAAACTTCATATTCTTTTAACAAGCTATAAATGTTGAAATCTAATCTGTACTTTTAAAAGTGAAAAATTTATTTCAATTATAGTCTATTTTTTTAAATATATTGATTTAATTGTGAGTTCTTAGACAAATAAACCCGAAACTATAATAACAAATTTATTATGTTTTTAAAATATTAGATTTGCAAATATATTGTATGAGGATTATAATATAAAATATATATGAAATTACTGAGTGAAAAATTATTTTAGCTGAATATTGTTGTTATATATTAATATATGTTTATAGTATGTTATGTGGCTAGTGCTTACATAACTAGTAATATTCTTATAGTATATTATATGGCTAGTGCTTACAAAACTACATAAATCTAAGGGATCATTTGCATAATAGCCATATTTGGAACATAAATTAGGTGAGTTACAATGATTTTAACATAATGCAATGTCAAACATTTAGGCCACAAACCATCCGGTTTTATTCGCTTAATAGGTTACCAGCTGCAAGTGAGAAAGTATGTGACATCGTTCTTTTTGTGGTGCATATGAAATCAAAACTATTATATATGAATGAAGAGGAAGCAGCCACATCACTATGTTATTTATCGAAGATATTTTTACTCTAACCAGTGAAACGAGTGGTGCAAAATATGAACTAGTTTGCAATAAATGGTTTATACTATTTACCAACTTGTAAATCTATCTGTAGAGAACAACAAAGTGAAGAAAATAATAGAAAGTTTAATTGTTCTATTCAATATCACCAAAATAGTATAGGTCACCAACTCTATCTCAACCTCTAAAATCTAGATAATAAGCCTTATCCCAATCCCATTCCAACACCTAAATACCAAACCCTAATCAGTAAACCCTAAACCCAAATATAAACCCTAGACCAAAATAGAATGGAAGAAAATAAATAACCTAGTTCATATTGGTAAAATTATGAAATGTCTATGATTGAATGAAAGAAGTTAAGCTGATTCTAGCCATACCCCTTCACTTTCTAAATAATAACCCCTAAATCCTAATCACTAAACCCTAACCCAAATATCAAATTCTAAAAAAGTAAATAATATTATGTAATATTAAATTATATTATATAATATTAAACTATAAAATGTACGATTTTCATAGGTTCAAAAACATGTAACGATAGTTAGAACTTAAGAAAATTACAAACTATATTTCTACACAAAATAGAACACTATTTAGTAATCATCAAATGGAATGGAACATGATAAAATCATATAGTAACATAATATATTTCATTACATAATATGAATAGATTAAACACAATACATAATACATATTGTTTTACATTTCTATTCTATATGCAAATAACAAAATATAAATGTTTAAAGTATGTGACATCGTTCTTTTTGTGGTGCATATGAAGTCAAAACTATTATATATGAACGAAGAGGAAGCAACCATATCACTATGTTATTTATCGAAAATATTTTTACTCTAAGAAGTGAAACAAATGGTGTAAAATATGAACTTGTTTGGAATAAATGGTTAATTCTATTTACCAACTTGTAAATCTATCTATAGAGAACAACATAGTGAAGAAGGTGAAAGAATAGAAAGCTTAATTGTTCTATTTTATATGACCCAAATAGTATAGGTCACAAACTCTATCTCAATCCCTAAAATCTAGATACTAAGCCTTATCCCAATCCCACCCCAACACCTAAATACTAAACCCTAAACTCTGATTAGTAAACCCTAAACTCATATATAAACCCTAAACCCAAATAGAATGTAACAAAATAACATAGTACATATTGGTGAAATTATGAAATATCTATGATTGAATAGAAGAAGTTAACGCTGACTCTAACCATATGCCCTCACTTTCTAATTACTAAACCCTAAATCTTAATCACTAAACCCTAACCCAAATATCAAAATCTAAAAAAGTAAATAATATTATGTAATATTAAATTATATTATATAATATTAAACTATACAATATGGATCATAGTACGATTTTCATAGGTTCAAAAACATGTAACGATAGTTAGAACTTAAGAAAATCACAAACTATATTTCTACACAAAATAGAACACTACTTAGTAATCGTCAAATGGAATAGAACATGATAAACTAATATTGTAACATAGTATATCAAAATATATAATATGAATAGATTACACATAATACATATTGTTGTACATTTCTATTCTATATACAAATAATGGAATAAAACAAAATAAACAAAAAAATGTTTCCTCTTCGATCAACTTTGGGTCATTCACGGCGGCAAAAGATAAATGTATCTGACGACATCCTTGGAAATAGTACATGTACCCGCATCAGAGATAAAAATTTGTTGTTGATACAGTAGATGGAAGAGAAGAACATATGGTCTTAGAAATTAGGACAAGAATTGCAAAAACGAATACGATGGTGACAATGAATAATCGATCGTGATGATGGTGTCGATTGTATAGATGGAGGTGATCACCACTGCACAAGTCTTGTCGCTTGCCACACAAGTCTTTGAAACTCTGTTATTCACCACAACCCTTCATTATCAACATAGACAATTTCATCAACAATCCCACAAATATGAGAAGAAATAGATTCATCCTCTCAAAATTAAAACATTATTTGCAGGGGATGAGTGAATATCAATGAGGCACAAGTTATTTTTGTATGTAATAACTATTAATGTAAATTATTATTATTTTGCTGGTTGAGCCAGTTGCCTATAAGGGTAAAGGAACATTATTACATAAAAAACACGGGATTTATCGGTATAGTAGGATAATTGATCAGTGAGCTAATTATAATTTTTTTGGACCTTATAGGATGCAATATAGATAGATTTCGTGGGGTGGTATTACATATAATATCTGTAATTAACTATATAAATCACCCTGTATATACTGATGTGATCCGAAAGTGAGAGAGAGAAATCAGGAAACAAATGGAAAATATATGGATTATAGAATATTTTGTTGCATTGCTGTAAATACATTAAAAATCAAAAGGCAAATGCATTGCTGTAAGTAATAAATATGGATTATAAAATATATGGATTATGTTAAGGAACAAGTGTTTGGATAGCCAATAACCGAGACTGTACTAGACCGAACCGACTGGACCGACCAGATCGACTTGTAAACCCATAGGCGATGGGATTACTAAACCTATGGCAAGTAGGTGTAGTCTAGGCAAAATCCTAAACCCACTTGATTTAGATTTACTCTATGTAATCCTAGATAAGGATGGTTTACTACTTGTGTTTATCCTTATCTTTATTCATGCTTATCTATAAGCTTTATGTATTCTCTATATAAAGGGAACTCCCCATGTACTTTATGATTAAGTTAATACACGAAATATTTCTCATCATTCTCTCAATCCTTAACACGTTATCAGCACGATAGCCTTTAAGCAAGAAACCGATCTATCTCTTTCTTCTCTCTCACCTTCGTCAACATAAACCCTAATTCTTACCCGAACTTCAAAGAGGTGTATCTCTCAAAACGTGTGGAGTTAGAAGACGTGTAATATATCAAATTGAAGCCCTGGAGAAGACGAAACCATCTTTGCTAACGGTTTGTCAATCAGAGCTGTAACGCGCCCTCACGGATACAATCAGTGCGAGCCGCACAACCTTGACGGATTCAATAAACAACAAAGAAAAGCTAGTTGCGAATTCAATAGCTTGAAAGCTCAACTTTCAACCTCAATACCTACAGATTAATGGAGGCTCAAGGATCAATCTAATATGCAAAAATATACCAAAGCTAAGTTCTCTTGATCACTCCTATAGATCTCTATTGTTTCTTTGTTTAGTTTGACCTACACATCTAAATTGATTGCAGATCAATAAACCCTAAAGTTTGGGTGTAACTTCAAACTGACGTATCTCCCAAAATATGAGGAACCAGAAAACTAGCTACATATCAATTTGAAGCTCTGGAAAAGATCTATCAGTTGCCGAAAACAGATCAACAATCCGATCTCTGACGCGACCTGTACGGCTTGTTTACTAAGGCGGATCAAAGCAAAGTTTGTTGCAGATCATGATCAGTTTCGATCTCAACATCAAAACTTATTAACTCACGAAAAGAAACACATAAAAGCTAAGTTTTCTTAAACCCTAATCTACTTACTATCATAGAAAAGTAATCTTTGAAATAAATACTAATCTTACTAAGTTTTCAATGAAGAAACTAGTTGAGGATTCAACAAACAAACACAAAGGAGTTCTTGTGGATTCAAACATCAATATCGACATCAACTTTCAATCCCAAAGGATCACGAATCAAAAGAGGTTCATAGCAGCTCTCTAAAGGTGGTCCATTCAGATCCAAAGGCGTTTTAAGGTAAATAAGAATAAAACCCTAAAGTTCCATAATCGCTTTCATACTATACTATGTATAAGAACCCTAATCGAATATACATATGAATCCGATTATGAGACCCTAAAACTTGATTTGATTCGATGATATTTTTAGGATTGTAATTACCTAAAGGATTACAAATCATAACCCTAAGATCATATGTTAAAATCCGATTGATATAAGTTCTAAAGAACATACTTTCAATCGGTAATCATATGAACCCTAATTGCAAAAACCTATTAGCTATGGGTTTACAAAAAACCTAATTTCGAAAAATCCCTAAACCTAATCCTTTTAGGCTTATGTTTCTAATCCCTAAACCTAACTACTATAAAGATATAAGATCAATCCCAAATCGGTAAACCTAGTTAATCTAGAGAGAGAAAATCAAAACCCTAATTCGGTAAACCTAGTTACCATAGGTTTTGTTTTTCCGATTTTTGTTTAATTTGTTTTAAACTTGGAACGTGTGATCTTATGTTATTGTTCTCAAGTTAGGATTGATAGATTTAATTTACTATCATGCATTGAAAGAATTAAGGCCTTGAAAACTTTAAACCCTAAAGGCCTTGAAAACCTTGTAAACAAATTGTTTAAACCAGTTTTCCTAAAATCGTTTTAAGGTTTATAAATTTTAATGATCAATTCGGTTTTGATTGAATGATTTGAGAAACATAAGGGCCTTGAAAACCCTCAATTTAATCTTGCTTGATACTTTAAATATTTAAATTGAATATCTAAAGGGCCTTGAAACCCTAATTACCATAATTAATAAAATCGGGTGGAGAAATGATTGATTGATTTTGATTAATTATTTCATGAGAGTTAAGGTGCTAGAAATTGTTTGATGCATTCATAATATGAAACCCTAAGTCATGATACTATTACTCGGCCTTGAAACCGACTTAGGTCTAAACCTTGTCGACCTTGAAATCGACTTAGGATTGTTTTGCATCTCATCCTAGTGATCATGAATCTTGTGAACGTGTGGTCTTAGACTAAGAACCATATAGTCTTCTGCATGGACGTGTGTCTTTAGATCTTTATTGTTCTTAGCCACATGTTAGTCATTTGAACATAGGATGGTTGCATCATGATACATCATGACCGTGTCGTCTATGCATTCTAAAACTTAATATAGATCATGTACTAAGACAGTTGCACAATGGTCGTATAGAACTACTTAGGCCAAACATTAAAACCACAAACCCTAAACCTTAAATTGAACTTGTTTGTGAGTTAGGAGGAAAGATTGTTTGTTTAGATATAGTTTGGCCGATCCTAAGTTAGTTTGGCCGGGTTTAGCCCAAACCTAGGCCGCATGGCTCAATCTTAAGCCGCATGGCCCAATCCGACCATATAGACATAGGACACGACCACATCATGCTGCATTGTACTTAGCTGCATGTTAGGATTGTTGAATCATCCATGGTTGTGTGACTTTACTTGGTCGAACCATTCGAATGTTTGGTCGGTATTCACACCACTAAATAGAATGATCTCAAATGTCGAAAATCTAAAAACTATATATATAATCATTAGACACATAAGTTATCCTAAAGTCCAAAGGACTTAGTGAATGCATCACAGAGGCAATAATGCCAATCAGAAATGATAGATACATTCATCCACCATCACCCTTGCTGAGAGTCTCAAAGATCAGAATCTGAATATTAAAATCCTCTAGACTTTTGGACAAAGATATGATCACCAAAGGCCATAAACCTTTGGACAGAGTTATGATCACCAAAGGCTATAAACCTTTGGACAGAATTATGATCACCAAATAACTTGGTGTTATCACCAAAGGTTGTAAATGAATTGAGGAATTATAGATCCTAGGACTTTAAGTCTATGGATGAATATAACTCAGCCTCATTATACATATCTGATTTCATATCTATTGCTAGCTGAGTAAAGCAAAGAAATGCTAATTGAGACCTCCTAATTCCACACCATTTCCTAAAGCCAATAAGGCATCATAGGATAAGAAATGAATCCAAATGAAAGTAACCATGTCCATCATGATAAACCACACATGGCTGTAGTGCATGGACAGGACATGGTCGTGGCCAATACATTCCATATGGCCACAAGAATGATTATGGCAGGCCGTAGGTACCAACCTACATAGGCCATGGTCGTGACAGAAGCTGTGGCATTTCTAAACCACATACACTCGACCAAATTTATTATGCCATAAGTGTGGAACGAGTAACCAATGGAACAAGTATAGTTGACCCATGGGCGACCGTGGGTTCGACCATTGAGCCAAAAACGATCAAGGTCGAGAGCGAGGACGAGGTGGTATATTCAAACCACCACACTCGACCAAATCCGTTTGCCTGAAATATGGCATACACAATCATTGGCCAAGACTTGTAGAACTTCCAAACAAATTTGTGACCTCTATCAAGAGAGTCCTTAAGGGATGAATCTAAAAGTTCATTTGGTTCAAAATGGAAATGATGATAAACAAAATAAACTTATGAAATGAATAAGCTAGATTTCGGCAATAAGAGTTCATGAATGAGTGTATAGTCAGTCTAATAAGACCTATGGCCAAAGGCACGAGTTTATTCACCTAATAAGACCCATTGATTCATAAATACTTAAGTATGAATGGTTTCCACATTGGACCAATGGGCAAAGGAACCAAAAGTTCCTTTAGTTCTTAAGAAAATCGCCTAAGGCATTGGTCAAGACTATTCCTACATACTCTATTGATCTAGACTATGCTAAGGATCAATATGATAGAGGCTTAAAGCCATGGTTAAGCCACGAAATTTTAAACACTTTATGGCATGATTGGATTAGCCATCCAAGTCTAAACTTGATGCAAAGAATGATAATGAAAAGGCACAAAGAGTTATCCCAAAAGATCTCACGTTGTGTAACATGTACACAAGGGAAACTCATAAGGCTTTATTGTCCTATAGAACCACGTGTAGTATGGTCATGAGGGGGAGTGAGGACAAATCCCATAGTCCATAACCACACTACACAACCGTGGACCATGGTCTACCCATAGGTCATTTGTGGTTCGCCCACAGTGTATCCATGGCTCACCCATGTTCACCCACGGTTCATCCATGGATCACCCACACATGGATCACGACCTATAAAGGTCTAAACTCATGGACAATATGAATTTACATGTATAAGATCAATATGCATCAGGCCATATAAGTGAGCATAGATATTCCCATCTCAGATTGATTAAGGGTCATGAACCAGACACATACATATACCATCTTAAGAGATTCTGAATAAACCACCACATACATATGTGCCATATAAGATGGAACCTCAGAAGAGGATAGGGAATATATGTTGGATAAGAATGTTTTCTCCACAAGTTTATAAAGAACCTTGAGCCAAAATATAGGTGATCAAATAGTGGCCAGGTACACAGATTACATGACTAATAGTAATCTGATTATCCAACATTAAAAGGAGAAAGCTATAAGCTGGTAAATAGAAATGAAATGGTATAAACCATTATGATCTTGGCAAGATCCTCGGACTAGGAAATGATTTAAGACGTCCAAAAGAAATAAAGATTATGCAAAGCTAGCTAATCAGATGCCAAGACACATTGACCCGAAATGACTAAGTCATGTATATATAAACCAGCTTGCACCACGAGTTGAATGTCCTAGAGAGACATTATAAAGTTGCTACTGAGTCTATATAAGATAGACCAATGAGTTCCATAAGATAAGAATCCTCGGAAATGAAAGGTGCTGAAAATGAAATCCGAGATTTTGTAAAGAAACCATCACAGACATAGAAAATGGTCGACCACAATATATGATACCATACAATGGGATTTGGGACGCCAAAACCCATGGTATTGAAGGTGATTTGGGACGCCAAAACACCATAGTATTAAAGGTCATAAGATTGCAATCGTTTATGTTATGTCTGGACTGAAATGGAACACAGAAAGTGTATTGGTACCAAATGATAAGAATGCGCAAATAAGTAGCAAATGAACATAAGATAATGCGAGGATCATACACCCACGTAAGAGTACTCATAAAGATCATAAAGATCATAAGAAGGTCGTGGGGTTAAAGTAAAGAGATTAGGCGTATTGGCCATACATAAGAAACGCCATCAGATAAACCAGTGATAAATAGTCTTGTGAGGAAAAGAAAATCGTGAGAGATAGGACATGACCACGTGACCTTAAAGGTGCTCATGTTCCTACTTAAGTCATTCAAGCATAGCTTGTTACACAAGGAGACTCACAGAGACTAAGGAACAAACTATAAGGAGATATACTCCTATGTGGTGGATGCTACCATATAATCTCGAATCTAATAAAGTCTATGAATAGAAGTTCATAAGGTCTGGTTATAAGAAACATATTGACACATAAAGATGTCATGGGTAGCATATGGTTCACTGGATAGATAATAAGAAAGGTACCAGAAAGATGAGAAAAGAAATTCTCAAGAACAGCATTGTTCCTAGCTGTTTATGGACTGAACAAAGCAGCTGCATATAGTGTGAAATACTTAGCAACGAGTTCTATAAGAACCATCAGTCCATATATATATATAAGTGTTCTCTTACAAGAGAAGCTCTTTGTGTTTATATTGAACCAATCCATAGAAAGGTTCAGGTCATTGGTTAAACCTTAGAACCGACCATGTCATTGGAACGGCAAGCCATGGGCGTATATGTTTGTAAAAGATCAGCACGTCCCAACCTTATAAAAGAATGAAGGATGGCCGTGGCAAGCCATCTGGTCCATGCCTAAGGACCATGCCGTCCATGACCATATATAGTTCTAAGGAACCAAAGGCAGTACGCAAACTGCATCTATACATCACCACGTATAAGCCATGTTGTTGCTGCAACATTAGGCTATAATACCTCAGATACTCATAGGTAAGTTTTGAGTCATAAATGGACAAGGTCCATGACCTAATATATGGGTCATAAGCACGTGGTGAGGTTTACATAAAGAAAATTTTGGTTTATTTTATATACTAACCAAATGTATACTAACCAACCCAAAATGGGGTTAAGTGGTTAAGTGTCTTTGATAAATGCAGGTTATCTATTAGATCTTATTTCAGGTTATACTTTGGCAATACCATCAGAGTAGCATCAGCCAAGTTTATGGATGAGTTTTGGTCGAGATCAATCCAACCAAAACGCATTTTGGTCGAAGGAAATGAAGATGGGTCCATACGGACCAAGGCAGCCGCGTGTAAGCCGAGACGTACTGGTCGAGTACCATACATCCGACCAGAACATGAAATGGACGAATGCCTGGATGTACACTTGAAGATTCACGGAGTTAATCACATAAGAAGTCAGAAGCATTCAAGTTACCACTCAAGACACGGAGCTACTACATCAGCAACATTCAGGGAGGTTCAAATCATGGGGGAGTATCATGTGTTGTACTCTTTTTCCTATCCTTGGTTTCCTCTTTTTACCACATTGGGTTTTGGGGTTTTCCAGGAGAGGTTTTAATGAGGCAACATTAAGCATGGTACAAGCCCATTACGGTTATGGCATCCAAGGGGGAGTGTTAAGGAACAAGTGTTTGGATAGCCAATAACCGAGACTGTACTAGACCGAACCGACTGGACCGACCAGATCGACTTGTAAACCCATAGGCGATGGGATTACTAAACATATGGCAAGTAGGTTTAGTCTAGGCGAAATCCTAAACCCACTTGGTTTAGATTTACTCTATGTAATCCTAGATAAGGATGGTTTACTACTTGTGTTTATCCTTATCTTTATTCATGCTTATCTATAAGCTTTATGTATTCTCTATATAAAGGGAACTCCCCATGTACTTTATGATTAAGTTAATACACGAAATACTTCTCATCATTCTCTCAATCCTTAATAGATTAGATAAATATTGATTTAATTTAAAAGGCAAGGGCATTGCTGTAAATACATTAAAACCAAGAACTTTATAATCCATATATTTGATAATCCCAAAGAACATTATAATCCATATAGTTTTGCTATGGAAAAAATTAGATCCCCTTTTCTTGGCTCATTATCTTTCTTATATAGGTCTTTGCCGTAGATCATAACAGTGACATGAGTTCATGCGTGGATTTAGTGCTTTTATGATAGCTTTTTATGCCTTTAATTTTTTTTTTACGTTTCGCCTTCACTCATCCAATTTTGTCTGTGAGATTTCCCCAGCTCGAGTAAGCTTAGACTTTCATAGGTTTATTGTTCTTCCTTGAACCTTGGCGATACTTGTTTTGGACTTCTAAGGCTTTAGGCCGAAACCTTGAACCAGGTCTAGAGCGATGTACACCCAACTCCAACAACAACCAAATTCTAATATATTACATGAACGCCATCTGCAGACTGGTTTAAGTTGTACATCAGACTTGGGACAAATGGTCAAATTAAACTCATGAGATTGTATATTAGATTCGTTTTTGACGGTTGTAGACCACCATCCACTTTGTATGTTATGTACACTCTTGTGGGTCGTTTAGTCTGTGTACCATTCAGACCCATAAGCGAAAAGTTCATACCCTAAGCAAGCCATGATAGGGCTCAACCAAAGAAGTTTACAATCCTATTTTTACAGTATAAAACCTATATTTCAAAAACTGTACAAAGCAGAAAACAATTTAAACATAACAAAAATGAAAAAAAATTAAATTTAAAAAAAAAATCTTATATAATCACATAAGTATCTATCAAAAACTTATATATTATTTTAGTTATTATATATGTTTTTAGAAGTTCTCAAATACTATATCTAAGAACATGTCCCCTAGACATTATTTGTAAAAGTGATTTTACGTGTGTCATTATCACATTCAATTTCACCAAAAATGATGACATGTCATATTAGAAAAGATGACATGGATTAAGGTAAAATGTGACATGGACAATTATATTTAATGTTTATTTTTATTTTTGGTAAACTTTTTAATATATGGTAATAACTTATATATCATCATTAAGTAAAAATTTTAAATATGGTAATAACTGATATACATTATTTAAATAAATATATTTAAATATAACATTAAATACATGATAATTTTTTAAAAATTTAAAATTTTAGTTTTGACTATTTTAATAATTTTACAATGTTTATTACTAAACACAATTTTTAAATTTTTATACAATTTTTTACAAAAATAATTATTTTTATTAATACCATTTGTTTCTTTTTGATATCTACAAATTTTAAAAGTTTTGTTTAGTTATTTTATCTTCTGATAATTTTATAATTTTAGATTATTTTTCCTGATCTTATACAACCTGATTTAATATATCTTAACCGAAAGAAATAAATGAAAATTTATCTAAGAATATAATTTTCAATATATACATATATATTTTAAGTAAATTACAATTTTTATTTTATATTATTATATATTTTAAATTAAACTGTGTGCAAGATAAAATATTTATATGAAATAAGAAAATATAAGATACTAATCGAATTTCATTTTAAAAATATAAGTTGAATTAAAAAAATCCTGCACATGGTGTAATAAAACACCTAGTATCTCTTTATAAAATTATACTAGAGTTTGATCCATGCTACCCCATCGGGTGTTTGTTTTACTAAAAAAGACATATAAAATTCTTTACAATACAAGAATGTACTAGTTGCAAAAATTTGTATCCATATGGATTTTTTTTTTATTTGTAATGGATAACATTTATGATAGGAGAAATTGTCAAAAATATCATTTTTCTATTACCATTCTTTATGTTTATTTTAATCACTTTTACCCGTAATTTTTAAGAGGAAAAAACACACTTATAACCCTTGGGTTAATTAATTTGAGGCTTAGAGTTTAGAGTTAAGGGGTGGGGTAAGGTGGGGTAGAGTTTAGGAATGTAAAATCTAGGATTCTAATTTTTTTTTTAAATTATCTCTTTAAAAAATGGTATTTATGAAAAATTTTCTTTAAAGAAGGTAAAAATGAAAGTGGTACTATTAGTAAACATGATTATTCCTCCTATGATAGATTGATGGTGTTTAATTGTCTGTAATGCATTGATTTCTCATATTTTGGTTGGATATTTAACCAATTAAAATGGTATATTATATAAAATATTCTTCCATTAATAAATTTTAAGTACATTAAGTTTTTTGATTTATTTTATAAATTAAAACACCAGTTAATATGTTTATGTATTTCAATAAAAAATTCTAAAATAAAATATTTTATGTAAGATAATATGGACTTCTGTTTTAATAAGATAGATAGAGATGTCTAAAGTTTTTAATATCCAAATAAATTCCACTTCTATGTTTATTTTTTAGAAAATATTAAATTCAAACTATTTGGGGGGGGGGATTTCAAGTTTACCACTTTTGTTGTACCACTTTTCATTTTTACCTTCACTAAAAAGATATTTTCATAAATACCATTTTTTTAAGAGACAATTTAAAAAAAATAATTAGAGTCCTAAATTTTACATTCATAAACTCTATCCCACCATACCCCCACCCCTCAACTCTAAACCTTAACTCTTAGATTAATTAACCCAAGGGTTATAAGTGTGTTTTTCCTCTTAAAAAATAAGGATAAAAGTGACTAAGGTAAAAGTGAAAAGTGGTACAAGGAAAGTGGTATTTTTGACAATTTCTCAATTATTTGTTATATTTTTATAATTTAAAAAATAATAATATATAATATATATATATATATATATATATATATATATATATATATGTGTGTGTGTGTGTGTGTGTGTGTGTGTGTGTGAATTCTATGAATTGTAAAATTATTTAACATGTGTTTAAAAATAACTTTATATGTTTTAATAAAACATTTGTAATGTGTATTCTGTATGTGAAATAAAATAATTATATACACTACACTGTTAATTAATTAAGGGAAATTGCCAAAAATACCACTTTTCTTGTACCACTTTTCAAAAATACCTTAATCATTTTTACTCTTATTTTTAAGAGAAAAAAATACACTTATAACTCTTGGGTTAATTAATCTAAGACTTAGGGTTTAGAGTTTAGGGGTGGTGTAGTATGGGGATAGGGTTTAGGAATGTAAAATTTAGGATTCTAATTAATTTTAAAAAAATTTACCCCTTAAAATTGGTATTTTTGAAAATGTCTCTTTAATGAAGGTAAAAATGAAAAGTGGTATAAGAAAGTGGTATTTTTGAAAATTCCCCATTAATTAAAGTTATTAATTTAGTGGCACAAGTTGTAATTATTAGAATAAAAGAAAAGTTATTTTAAAAATGCACTTCAGTTTTAATATAATAGATAGTAGGGAAATTTTCAAAAATACAACTTTCTTGTGCCACTTTTCATTTTTACTTTCATTAAAGAGATATTTTAAAAAATACCATTTTTTAAGGGGCAAAATTTTATAAAATTAATTAGAATCCTAAATTTTACATTCCAAAACCCTACCTCGCCATACACCACCATTTAACTCTAAACCCTAAGTCTTAGATTAATTAACCGAAGTGTTATAAGTGTGTTTTTTCCTCTTAAAAACAAGGGTAAAAGTGATTAAAGGTATTTTTGAAAAGTGGTATTTTGAAAATTTCTCTAGATAGTAGATATGTCTAATTTTTTAATATAACAAAAAATTCCACTTATATGTTTATTTTTGAGGAAAATATTAAACTACATTTGTTGTTTTCTTATAATACAAATATATCTGTCTGAATTCTATTAATCATCATATAATTTAATTTATATTTGAAAAATAACTATACATGTTTTAACTTTAATTTATAGTTTATATTTTGTATGTGAGTTGAAATAATAATATACAGTACATGGTTCAGTAATTAATAGATATTAATTCAGTGGTACACGTTATAATTATTAGAACTAAAGAATGGTTATTTTTAAGATGTACTTCAGTTTAAATATAATAGATCGACTGATATGTCTATTTTAAGAAAATAAATTACAAATAAATTTCCCTTCTATGTTCATTTTTGATAAAATATATTAAACTAAAATTTATTTGTTTTATTCTTATAATTTAAATATATATATATATATGAATTATATTAATAATCAAGTTATTTAAAATACATATGAAAAATAACTTTATATATTTTAATAAAATATTTCTAGTTTATATTTTCTAAGTGGAAATGAAATAATAATATATTGTATATGATTTAATTAATGATTATTAATTTAGTAGCACATGTTATAATTATTAGAAAGAAAGAAATATTATTTTCAAAATGTACATGAGTTTTACTATAATTGATTCAAGATAAACGTTTTTTTTCTTCTCAAAATGTGGATCTTGTATAAATTTTGGGTTCCATTAAAGAAATGTAACGACTCAGATTTTCGGGCCCAGCAAGGCCCAATCTATCTTCAGAAAATTTTAGGTACCTCTCCTATATGTTTTTCTCTTACCTCATTATTTTATTTAAAAAAATCTAAGGCGTCAAATCTTTGTAGAAACTGAGCCGTTAAGCAGAGTTGAGATCACTCAGCCGCCGTCACTGTCGAGATTACCCAGTGAGCCACCGTTAATTTTCGCACGTAACAAGAACTCCCCATATCCAATTTAAGTTTGGTATGACTGAATCTTCTTTTGATCATATCTCTTAAACTGTTGCGTTTTTTTGTGAATCTAAAACCACCAGTGTCCCTTTCACCTAGACGAGTCCAAAGCAGAAGCACTGCAGGAGAACCGCCGTCATGCACCCTAACGCGCGGCCAGAAGACACGCGCGTGAGATTCACGCGCTGCCGCAGTCCGCCAAAGCAGCCGTGCGTGAAGCCCATGCGCCACCGTGGCCGACTGCCGTTCGCCGGAGCTGCTGTCTCCAACCACCGTCCGTTTGCCGCTGGGAAGCCGCCACCGTGTCGACACCGCGCCTCCGCCGCCGCCGGTGATTTTTCGGTAAACCGCCGCCAGTGACCGGTCACCGGTGACTCAGCTGAGCCGACCGGTTTAATTAAATTTGAGGTTAAAATAGATTTTTAGTTTGGTTAGGCTAAACCAGTTTGGTCATTGGATTTTGAATTTTGGTTACGATTTAACCGGATTGAAATTGATTTGATTATGGTTCAATTGTAAACAAATCCGGTTAAGGAAAATATGTTGGTTCAATTTGATTTCAATATGGTCAAGGGTTAAATGACTTGGGTCAGAGTTGACCGGGTTGATTTTTGACCAACGAGTTGACTTTTTGACCAGATCACTGGTTATCCGTTTTTAACCGTTCGAAGGACGTTCTGACTCAATTTTTCACCCTAATTTCAGATTTAGAGTCTATTTGAGCATCAAGAGTTCACAAGTACCACTTTTTCCACATTGCTAAGGTGAAAGTCTATTCTGTAAAAATCCCGTACTAGTGTAAAATTCTCTCTATCGTAGTTTAGATTTTGAAGCATGATCTGTTTGTTTAAATTCAGTCTATTTAAGTCTTGTTTAGTAGTTAGTTCTTTCGTTGTAAACCGGAACTAGGGACATAGAGCATTCAACTGTTGATTGGACTGTGTGATGCTAAGTGATGCTATATATATATGTACGTATACATAGTTTTATGAGTAAGGACTATGTGTGAGGTGTGAGTTCAAAGATGTTTGAGCTTCAACGCTACGATGGAGAGACGTTTGAGCTTCAACACTATTGTGTGGGGCGTGGTGCAGAGACGTTTGCATTCGACGCTATGGTGGGCGGGGGTACAGAGATAGACTGTACTAGCTATGCTTCTTGTATATATTTATATCCGTATGAGGAGAATGTGGAGTGCCTGGATTATCTATGTCCTATCATTGCATTGTTTGTTTCGTGTAAAGCTTTAGGCGTTGTGTTTGTTCATATTAGAGCTAAACTCCCATAGTGAGAGTTCTATTTACTTAGTTAGATGGTTTACGTGTCTAGCATGTCATACCTCACTTAGTGACTCCCTTGTTACTCACCCCTCTTCCTTTCCCCCTTTCAGGTGAGACTGGCGATCACGAGTGATCATTCCGGGCTGCTGCTCTTGGACTGTTTTTCTTCGCTTTATTTTCAAATTTACCTTATGTATTATCGACATTTATTCGGGTTTTTATTTTATCATTTGGAGTTATGAAGTTTGGAGATCATTTATGAGTATTAGTAATGGAGTTTCAGAGATTATATTATTTACTTTATTATTTCTGAAAATGCGGGTTTTACAATTTGGTACCAGAGCAGGTTCCATCCTGGTCCCGACCCGGGATGACGATCCGTGGAGACTTGGTTTTAATCTGTTTTAGACGATTTTTGAAACGTTTTTGAGGATTTGAGTATTTTAAAAGAAAATAAATAGCTCCTTTTTAGAGCATTATTCCTTGAATAATGTTGGTATTGAGTTCTAGTTGAAGTTGATTGTTTTGCTTTTTCTTTCTGATGCCACCACGCAGGAGAGTTGGTCGCTCTCAAACCGCTAGAGCGGCTCGAGAGGTTGGAGATGAGCATGTGCCACCCACAGCTTCGCAGAATACGGTTCTGCCAGTTGATCAGGATGCTTTGAGGCAGATGGTGCAGGATGCAGCTCGACAGGCTGTTCAGGATGCTGCTCGACAGTTTGCTCAGGAGGCAGTTTAACAGGTTGGCTAAGAGGCAGCCGACAAGCTGCCCAGGTAGCTGCCAGGAGGTTGCTCGACAGTTGGCTGCAGCTCAGCAGGGACCCCGCGGTACTGAGGTTCAGGTGCAGCAGGCCGCACCAGTTCATGCTCAGGGGGACCCACAATTTACGGGTCAGAAGCTCCTTATTCAGTAGGTTCCATAGATTTTTCAGGTCCCACCACCACCACCCCCTCTTCCAGTGCAAATTTCAGAGGGTAATGAATCACCCCTCAGAGTGATGAGACAGTTGAAGCACAGGATTTGGAGAAGTTTGAGGGAACCACCCCACGATTGCTCATGATTGGAGGCATAGGTTGCTGACATGTCTGGAGACCATCGATTGTCCACTACGGCTATACTTTAATATTGTTGTGTTATATTTGCGTGGAGATGCAGCAGCATGGTGGGACGGAGTGCGATATGTACATCGTGGCGAGTTAACATATGAGTTCTTTTCCAGGCTTTCGACAAGAAGTACTTTCTCAAGGAAGCCTTGCATAAGAAGAAAAATGACTTTGAGCATCTGAGACAGGGTACTAGGACTGTCAAGGAGTACGAGCTAGAGTTTAGTCGACTTCACAGGTTTGCTGGTAATAACATGGCTGAGGAGGACCTGATCTGGAGGTTCTTAGATGGGATGCATGTTGATCTCTGTGGTAGATGCAGTGTGGTGATTTACACCAGCTTGGAGGATCTAGTAGAGAAGGCTGATGTGCAGGAGACATGTATTGCCGAGAAGCAGAAGCTTTCCAAAGTAATCCAGCCTAAGACTAGAAAGAATCTAGAGCCACATAAGAGGACTTGGGAGGCGTTGAACATCCAATGATTTAATTTTGGAAGGATGGGCCACAAAATCAGGAATTGTCGGAGTAGGCCATCGGGTGCTCAGAGTGCAGCACCAGCAGCACCAGTGGCACGGGCAGCGCAAGTAGCACAGACATCACCAGCAGCACAGACAACACCAGCAGCTGTAGCAGTCGCACAAGTGACTTGTTTGTCTTGTGGCCAGCCAGGACATATCTCCAGGTACTGTCTGACTAGGGGGTCTGCGGCCAAGCGTCCAGCCATCGCTCCACGTGTGCATGCTTTGGGAGGGGCTGATGGAGATAAGCCGATAGCTGGTATGTACTTAGTAAAAATATTGTGTAGGATCGGTTTCAGTTGGAGGTGATTCAACTCACACTTTATTTGATAAGGGAGCTTCGCACAGCTTTGGGAGTCCACGTTTGGTCAAATTTTGGCCTTTTTGAGGTGTCTATGAGCCGAAGACTAAGAAGATTCAGACGGTCGGCGTAGAGAGATTAGGAGCCGTTGGCGTACATCGAGATGTACCACTTATACTTGGAGGGATCGAGTTTTTCGGAGACTTGGCAGAGATAGAGCTTAATTACTATGTTGTTATCCTTGGGATGGATTAGCTGACACGTCATTGAGTAGTGTTGGATAGCCTGAGGGCAAGAGTTCATATTTCTAAGGCAGATGGGAGGATTACATTTCAGGGTATTTAAACACACCTTGGAGTTTTTATAGTCTCTATGTTGCGTGTTGAGGAGCTTCTGGAGAGAGGAGTAGAGGGATTCTTAGCTACCATTTCGATGGCTAAGGAACATGGACAGCATGAGCTATAGAATGTTCCAGTGGTTACAGATTATGAGGATGTATTTGAGGCCTTAAAGGGGCCACGACCAGCTAGAGGGGACGTACTTACGATTGAGTTGCAGCCAGAGACAGCGCCGGTTTCACGAGCTCCATACCGCTTAGCACCAGCATAAATGGTAGAGTTGAAAAAGCAGTTGGAGAAGCTACTGGATAAGGGTTTTATCAGACTAAATACTTCACCTTGGAGAGCACCGGTATTGTTTGTGAAGAAGAAAGATGGAAGTTTCAGACTTTGGATCGACTATAGAGGCTTAAACAAGGTGACCATCAAGAATAAGTATCTGCTACCGCGTATTGATGAGTTGTTGGATCAGTTGCAGGGAGCTTCATGGTTTTCTAAGATTGACTTGGCATCAGGGTATCACCAGATTGCAATAGCTGCTGAGAATGTGCGGAAGATGGCTTTCCGTTCACGTTATGGACATTATGAGTTTGTGGTGATGCCATTTGGGTTGACGAACGCACCTGCAGCGTTTATGAAGCTCATGAATGATGTGTTTCGCGAGTACCTGGATAAGTGTGTGATAGTCTTCGTTGATGATATCTTGATATATTCTTGGAGCAGAGATGAGCATGCAGAGCATTTGCGGATTGTGTTGGGTAAGCTCATAGAGCATCAGTTCTTTGCTAAGCTGAGCAAGTATAGCTTCTGGCAGAGGAAGATTGGATTTTTGGGTCACGTGGTTTCTGTGGCAGGAGTTGTAGTAGATCCAGAGAAGATTACTGCAATATCAGAGTGGCATACACCTAGGAGTACTACTGAGATCCGCAACTTTTTGGGTTTGGCAGAATATTACATGAATTTGATCAAGGGTTTTGCCAGTATCACCAAGCCGATGACGCAATTAACAGGCAAGGACGTCGAGTTTGTTTGGACAGATGCTTGCTCGAGGAGTTTCACGGAGCTGAAACGGCAGTTAACGAAAACGCCAATTTTGGTACTTCCTAGACCCGGGATACCATATGAGGTTTATACGGATGCATCAATTACTGTCATTGATGTGTATTGATGCAGGAGGGTCATGTCATTGCATATGCATCATGTCAGTTGAGACCTCACGAGGGTAATTACCCTACTCATGACTTGTAATTGGCAGCAATTGTATTTGCACTGAAAGTTTGGAGATTGTATTTGTATGGAGAGAAGGTACATATTATTCTAGATCACCAGAGTCTGAAGTATATTTTTACGCATGCAGACCTAAATTTAAGACAACGTAGAAGGATGGAGTTGCTATCAGATTACAACTTGCATATCACTTATCATCCGGGTAAGGCCAATCAAGTGGCAGATGCCTTAAGTAGATTAAGGAGCAATGTTTCAGGAACCAAGGAGGTTTAGGAGCTGACTAGGACACTTGATATTCTCAGACTGTGTGCAGTTACTACTGAGAGGGGGAAAGCTGGTTTTAAGGCCTTAGAACAAGCAGACTTACTATGGAGGATACGCAAAGCTTAGGATAGTGATGAGGCTTTAGTTAAGCACATGGAGATCGAGAGTATTGGATACCATACAACTTCGAGTGGGATGTACATGTACCAGAACCGAGTTTATGTGCCATGTGATAAGTCGTTGAGGAAGGAGATTTTACAGCGAGCATACCACTCGCATTTTTTATCCATCCAGGAAATACTAAGATGTACATGGATCTGAAACACTATTATCATTGGCCTGGTATGAAGAAAGATGTTGCTACATTTGTCTCACAGTGTCAGACGTGTCAGATGGTTAAGGCTGAGCATAAGGTGCCTAGTGGGTTATTGCAGAATTTGTCTTTGCCAGAGTGGAAATTTGACATGGTGACTATAGATTTTGTGACGGGACTTCCGATAACCTATGGTGGGAAGAATGCTATTTGGGTGATTGTGGATAGACTCACCAAGTCTGCTCATTTCCTAGCAATCAAGAAAACAAATGAAGCAGATCAGTTGGCACAAATTTACATCAGAGAGATTGTGAGGTTGCATGGAGTTCATGCTAGCATTGTATCTGATCGGGACACAAAGTTCACATCTACCTTTTGGGGAGTCTTCTAGAAAGCGCTTGGGACAAATGTCCATATGAGTACATCCTATCATCCGCAGACAGATGGACAGTCAGAGAGGACTATTCAGACTTTAGAAGATATGCTCATCGCTTGTGTTTTGGATTCGGAAGGGAGTTGGGGAAAGTATTTACCTCTAGCAAAGTTTTCCTACAGCAACAGTTACCATTCGAGTATTGCGATGGTACCGTATGAGGTTCTTTATGGTAGGCGTTGTTGCACACCACTTTGTTAGGCCGAAGTGGGGGAGCGACGTGTCATACAACCAACAATGTTTTAAGAGATGGTAGAGCAAGTGGAGATGCTCCAGATTCGGCTTAAGGAAGCCCACGATCGTCAGAAGAGTTATGCAGATAAGCGTCGGAAAGATTCAGAATTTCAGGTGGGTTACTTAGTGTACCTGAAAATGAGGACATTTTAGGGAGAATCAAAGACTCGGAAGCTAAAGAATCTTAAACCTAGATATATGGGACTGCACCCGATTGTGGAGCGGACTGGAGCAGTGGCCTAGAGATTACAGTTATCCGTGGAGTTTTCAGACTTCCATGATGTGTTCCATGTGTCAGTATTGAAAAAGGTTGTAAGAGAGCTGGAGCTCATTTTGCAGCAGCCACCACATGATCTCGGTAAAAATGTGTTTGCATTTTTTCAGCCACTTGAGATTATAGATCGGCAAGTAAAAGCAGTTCAGGGGATGATGACCAGTTTGGTTAAAATTCGTTGGGAGAGAGACGAGATCCAGGAGGAGACTGGGAGGCCAAAACTCAGATGAGGATGGATTAGTGGGGGAGAAATATAACGACCCAGATTCTTGGGCTCAGCAAGGCACAATCCACCTGCAGAAAACCCTAGGTCCCTATATATTTTAGCCTTACCTCATTATTTTATTCAAAAAAATCTAAGGCGTCGAATATCTGCAGAAACTGAGCCATCAAGGAGAGTTGAGATCGCCCACCCGCCATCACCTTCGAGTTTTCCCAGTGAACCACCGTTAATTGTCGCAGGTAAATGGAACCTCCCATTTCTGATTTAAGTTTGGTATAGCCGAATCTTCTTTTGACATATCTCTTTGCGTTTTTCGTGAATCTAAAGTCACCAGTGTGTCCCGCTCACCGAGATGAGTTTGGATCAGGAAGCACCGTCGGAGAGCCACCGTCATGCGCCCTCACGTGCGGCCAAAAGACACGCGCATGAGATCCATGTGTCGCCGCAGTTCGCTGGAGCAGCCGCGCGTGAAGCCCACGCGCCACTGTTTCCGACTTCCGTTTGTCGGATCCGTCGTCTCCGACCACCGTCTGTTTGCTGCCGGGAATCTGCTGTCGTGTCTCTGCTGAGCCGCCGAGTCACCAGCTAGTTAGTGAGTCAACCGGTAAGCCGCCGCCGCCTTTGGTCACCGCAAGCGACCGGTCATTAGTGACTTGTCGGTTGACTCGTTGACTCGCTAGGGACTTGGCGACTCAGCTGAGTCAACTCGTCGACCGGTCAAGCCGACCAGTTTAATTAAATTTGTGGTTTAAATTGATTTTTGGTTTGGTTAGGCTAAATTGGTTTGGTTATTAAAATTGAATTTTGGTTAGGATTAAACCAGATTAAAATTGATTTGATTTTGGCTCAATTTAAATCAAATCCAATATAGGAAAACCGTTTGGTTCAATTTGATTTCAATCTGGCCAAGGGTTAACCGGCTTAGGTCAGAGTTGACCGGGTTGACCTTTGACCAGCGAGTTGACTTTTTGACAAAATCACTGGTTATCCTGTTTTAGCCATTCGAAGGGCGTTTTGACTCGATTTTTCACCATGATTTCAGATTTGGAGTCTATTTGAGCACTAGGAGTTCACAAGTACTACTTTTCCACATTTCTAAGGTGAAGGTCTATTCTATAAATCTCGTACTAGTGTAGAATTCTCTCTATCGTAGTTCAGATTTCGAAGCACAATCTGTCTGTTTGAATTAAGTTTATTTGAGTCTTGTTTGGTAGTTAGTTCTTTCATTGTAAACCAGAACTAGGGGCCTAGAGGATTCAACTGTTGATTGGACTGTGTGATGCTAAGTGATGTGATATATATATATATATATATATATATATATATATATATATATGTACGTATACATAATTATGAGTAGGGACTATGTGTGGGACGTGAGTTCAAAGATGTCTAAGCTTCGACGCTACGATGGAGGGCGTGAGTTCAGAGACGTTTGAGCTTTGACAGTACTGTATGGAGCGTGGTGCAGAGACATTTGCATTCGACACTACGATGGGCGGGGGTACAGAGACAGTCTGTACTAGCTATGCTTCTTGTATATATTTATATTCGTATGAGGAGAATGCAGTGTGCATGGAGTATCTATGTTCTATCATTGCGTTGTTTGTTTCGTGTGAAGCTCTAGGTGTCGTGTTTGTTTATGTTAGAGATAAACTCTCATAATGAGAATTCTATTTATTTAGTGAGATGGTTTGGGAGTCTAGCATCCCATGACTCAATGAATGGCTCCCATGTTACTCACCTCTCTTCCTTTCTCCATTTCAGGTGAGATTGACAATCATGAGTGATCATTTTGGATTGGTGCATTTAAATTTTTTTTCTTCGTTTTATTTTCAAATTTACTTATTGTATTATCAACATTTATTCAAATTTTATTTTATTATTTATAGTTATGATGTTTGGAAATCATTTATAAATATTAATAATGTAGTTTCAGAGATTGTGTTATTTATTTTATTATTTTCAAAAATGCGAGTTTTACAATATTTTACACCAGTGGACTCTGGTACTGTGCTCTTGTGTCCAAGTTAAGCCCACCTTTATTTTCATTCATTCCACGAAATAGAAGTTGCAAAAATAAAAAGAAGATGCACTTTAACCATTTTTTATTCAGTATTGCAGATTGCATCATCATCGAGGTGTGGTTCTTACAAAAGCTTTTTCGACTCCTTTATCATTACGAGACTGACGAATTTTAGAATCCTTTTTTTTTGCATTATCATACTGATAATGATAATGTAGATCTTTAATATAATAGATTACAAGCTTATAACGCCAGAAATAACTTTCGAGAATTGAATATTTTTTATGTTCATGTGTATAGGAAAGAAACTTTGATTTTCTATCCGTTACACACGACTGTAATGTAATTAATTGCTTTCTTTTTGTTTATTTTATTAGTTTTGGATTTAAGCTATATGTCCTTTTTTCATTTACTTTTACTTTTGGAACTTAAACACATGTTTTTTTATTTCAAATAAACATTTGTCATTGACCTTTGTGTAACTGTTGTTTCTTTTTATTGAGTTACGATATATTTCCATATCGTATTTATTAAAAGCTGGTAACTTTACCATTAGTATACATCTGTCTAAAACATGTAATAAAAAGTCATATTTCGGTTAAAGAACAAAAAGACATATACCATATAATTTCTACAAATTAAAACTCAACAAATCAAAGAAAAAAAGTTCTTAATTATATGAAGGGGAATTTTCAAAAATACCAGTTTCCTTGTACTACTTTTCATTTTTACCTTAATTAAAAAAACATTTTCAAAAATATCACTTTTTTAAGGGACATTTTTTTTTTTAAATTAACTAGAATCCTAAATTTTAAATTCCTAAACCCTACCCCCACCCTACACCATCCATTAACTCTAAACCCTAAGTCTTAGATTAATTAACCCAAGAGTTATAAGTGTGTTTTTTCTTCTTAAAAAATAAGGATAAAAGTGATTAATGTATTTTTAAAAGTGGTACAAGAAAAGTAGTATTTTTGGCAATTTCCCTTATATGAACTACTAGAACGAGTAACTTTACCATTAGTATACATCTGTCTAAAACATGTAAGAAAATAAAAAGTCATATTTCGGTTAAAGAACAAAAAGACATATACCATATAATTTCTACAAATTAAAACTCAACAAATTAAAGAAAAAAAGTTCTTAATTATATGAACTACTAGAACCGAGTCCACGCTTCACACATGGTTTTAACACAATTAAGTGTTTGGATCAACATATATGTTTAAATTTAAAGAATTAATTATATATTTTGTAAATAATTATTTATATGTAATTTTTGCTTATATATGCAGTTATGATATTGAAATATGAGGTTAGTGCGGTTGACTAAATTGTCTAAGAACATAGTTGTGATTACTTGAATGCAATAATATTTTATTATTTAAGCGGTGCAATCACTTATTTTGTTTGATTTCTTTTATGTTATCTATTATCATCCATGTTCTTATGATTGATTTCTAAGGTTGTTTGTATTGTGGCGCATGTCGAGATTCTATAACTATTTACTTTAATTTTGTGTAAGAAATGATGTTGTGGTGCAATTTGCTTTTTTAGGAGTGTATCGATACTTTAGTGATGATAATATGTTTGATATTTTTAATTTTTTCATCAATTAGATCTTTTTACTTATAAAACATTGTGATTATGTCTTCATAATTTTATTTATAATTTCTCTAAAATTGATTTTAGTAACCATATAACAAAGAAATTATTCATGATATTTCATTTTTTATTTTTTATTTTATTTTGGTTTTGCAGGGTTTGACAAAACATGAAAAGAGTAATATCGTAAATGAATTTTCTTTATTTCTTAATATGATTTTTTTACTTCTATTTATTCTTGAAATTTATATGTCTCTGGACTAAATCTGTAATTTTTACTAAATTATTATTTATTAACTAAATTTTGCAACAAATGCGAGTTATATTATGTACTTTCACTAAATTATTTTATTTCTCAAACTTTCATAAAATATTTGTTTTGTTTACTTTTTAATCATTGTTGTGATTTCCATCATTTATTTTTTTAATTTGTTGAAATTTGAGTTTAGTGACAAAAAAGAGAAATTAAATCGGATGACATTCACTCTTTTTTTTCTTTTGGTTTAGAACTAATGAAATTTCAAAACCCCCTGTATTGTAAATAGATATTTCTTCTTTTCATTATTATCATTTCTCTAT
The DNA here is from genome assembly GCA_905132765.1 of Moricandia arvensis. Taxonomy (NCBI): domain Eukaryota; kingdom Viridiplantae; phylum Streptophyta; class Magnoliopsida; order Brassicales; family Brassicaceae; genus Moricandia; species Moricandia arvensis. The sequence continues at coordinate 29,442 of CAJHQP010001586.1, forward strand.
TTATTTTTGAATTTTTTTAATTTGAATTATATTATTTAATTGTTACGAAACTATTATATATTGACTATTTTTGTTCACTAAGCTCAACTATAACATGTTTATTTGTTCTATGTCCTTATCAAGTTAGTTTTTTTAGTTATTTTAAATTCTTATTTTGATTATTTATTAATTATTGGTTATGGTTCTTTTATCATTTTTCTGGCCCAGTCTTAAAATTAGTGGTCAGAAAAATATTAGGATTTTTTTTTTCGCTTTTCCAAGTTTGATAAACTTAATTCTCTCATTTCTGTTGTTATGAAATTTATCCATTTGTTTTTCAAAAATTTATGTATTTTTAAATTTTATTAAATATTTCACTATATTACTATTTATTAACAAAATGGTTGATGCTAAAATTTTAGTTGGATTTATGGGTTATAAAAAGTTTAGAGAAAATAACTTGATGACGTGGTTTAAGGAAAAAAAGAAGAAAACTCTACCTTATATATACAGACTATTTTAAAATATATTATTTATTTATACTAAAGTATTATATATTGACTAACTTTTTTCACTAAACTCTAATTATTATGTATTTTTACTAAATTTTTATTATTTATTTTTATATTAAGTTAGTTTTTAAACTGATTTTTCAAAATTCTTATTTTTTATTATGTATTAATCATTGTTGTACTTTTATCATTTTTCTGGTATAATCTTAAATTTAGTGGTTAAAAATAGGGTTTATTTATATGTTATTATCATTTTTCTGATTTTGATTCTATTTTATATTTATATTTTATTCTCGTTGGTTCAAGTTTGATGAAACGTAAACAAATTTCTCTCCTTATTGTTGTTATGATTCTTTTTTTTTTCTATTTTTGTATTTTAGATTATATTATATATTTAAATATATCATTATTTATTGACAAAAAGGTTGATGATAATTTATTTTTGAATTTATGGATTATAAAATGTTTTATTAAGAAATTTAGTTTAAATGATAAGAAGATAATCATTTAGGACTATTCATTAATATTTAAAAATTTATGCTTAGGTGTCAAGTTTATAGACAACCATTTGATAAGGTGGCTTAAGGAGAAAAGAGAAAACTCTACTTTATATATACAGAAGATAAATGATAAGAAGATGATCATTTAAGACTATTCATTAATATTTAAAAATTTTATGCTTAGATGTCAAGTTTATAGACAACCATTTGATGAGGTGAATTAAGGAGAAGAGAGAAAACTCAACTTTATATATATATATATATATAATTTTTACTAAATTTGTATTATTTATTTTTATATCAATTTAGTTTTTTAAAAACTGATTTTTTAAAATTCTTATTTTTTATGTATTAATCATTGTTGTACTTTTATTATTTTCTGATATAATCGTAAATTTAGTGGTTAAAAATTAGGGTTCATTTATATGTTATTCTCATTTTGCCGAGTTTGATGCTCGTTTATATTTATATTTTATTTTCGTTTGCGAGTTTGATGAAACGTAAACAAATTTCTCTCCTTATTGTTGTTATGATTTTTTTTCTATTTGTTTTTCAATTTTTTGTATTTTAAATTATATTATGTGTTTCAATATCATTATTTATTGAAAAAATGTTGATGATAAAAAATTTGTTGAATTTATGGGTTAAAAAATGTTTTGTTAAGAAATTTAGTTTAAATGATAAGAAAATGATTATTAGAACTATTCATTAATAATTAAAAAAAATGGTGTCAAATTTATAGACGATAATTTGATGAGGTGACTTAAGAAAAAAAAAACGAAAATTTTACTTTATATATATAGATTGGACACAATTAATATGTTGAAATTTAGAAGATTATACTCCTTCCGTTTCAATTTATATGTCGTTGTAGGGAAAAATTTTCGTTTCAAAATAAGTGTCGTTTTATAATTTCAATGCAGAATTTATTAGTTTTATATGTTATTCTATTTTGTTATTGGTTGAAATGTGGTTAGGTGTATAGGTAATTGTGTTTTTATCTAGAAAATATGTAAAATTAAATGGTTCATTAATCTGCGTGCACAAACCCAAAACGACAAGTAAAGTGAAACGGAGGTAGTATATATTACATATCTATGAACTATTAAATGTTATGGTGATAACACTTTTAAAATATTTCCAAGACCTGAAAAGTATGTCGGACTTGGTATCCGACAAATGCTGATAATGTTTTGACATGTTTTCATTCCCAGTTTGATGAAGCCATTTGATACAATCAAATAATAAAACATTCGTACAACATAGCATTTGGATGATTATTCTATTATTCCTTTTGTTTTTATCTTTTGGATGTATGTTATGATCTAGTTTTCAAAGTTGGGTTGCGATCTCTCATTGGACACTACCGCATTTAAAGACTTTTCTTCATACATTACCGCATTTTAAGTCTGACACATTTGTATGACTAAAATTTTGTTGATTGTGTTGTATTTAACACTTATTAGTTCATGGATATTGCTATGCAAGTTATTTAGTTTATGTTATTTTTGTTGCATTGTTTTTGTCCAGATATATGATCATGGATGGTGTTTACGTAGCTTACAATCATTTTCCAATAAATTCATCTGATATAAAAATACCAGATAAACTATAAAAAGGCGAAGCCAAATCTACAATTTTAATTAATATATTAGACATAAAATAAATATTTTTAGTGAAACAAAGCGTTTTAAATATGTAGCTAATTTTGTTTAAACAATAACTATATAAATTAATAAAAAATATCATAGTTTCAGTAATATTCATTTATAGAATTTTTAGTGCATAAATTAATATACTTATGATTCATAAAATTGTATGTTATATACAAAGAGACTATGTTCAAACAGAAAGCCTACATTCATTTTTAGCCTTCTTACAATCTTGAGTATTCAATCAATTGGTTTTAGCATAGTGGTAATTTTTTGGAGATTAGTGTATATCCATATTAGTTTTGAGTTTGATTCTTTCTGGAAACTAAATTATTATTATTATTATTATTTTTTTTTTTTGGAAACTAAATTATCATTATTTCACTATTTTAGATTTGAGTTTCAGCCTAGATGATTAACATGATGGATTGTAACAGACAATCAGTCCACTTTTTGGCATTAGTCCGAAGATATTCCAAACTCTAATTAGTTAATATGGTACACTTTCAGCTTAGTCCTTTTTATAGTACTAAATACATTCCTTCTGTAATCGACCGAATCAGCCGATAGGATTTATCAAGAAAAAAATGTTTTATACACTTCTTGACTTAACATTCCATGCATATTAGTCGAACACAATCCAAATCACCACCTTTGTTTTATCTTTCGATTGTTGGTCCAAACTACAACCCCTCAATAAGTGAATGTGACCGTATCATCTAATTCATAGGTTTATGCATGTAGTCAAATCATGTGTATTTTACCTGAAATATTTCATTGAAAAGTAGAATCAACTTCATTCCATTTCTTTTTGTTTTGCTAAAAATTTTCTTCGATTTGTTAACTTTGCAAGTGAAAAAATGACATCATAATACAATAATACAGAAGGTCACTCAAGACAAACAAGTACAAGCAAAGATCTATTGCTTTATTAGAAATCGCCTTTAAACATTTTTACAAAACCTTGTTTATTCAGCTTTACACATTTAGTGTTGACATCCTAACACACGCTACTGAAACATTATAAATCTACCCAAACTTGTCTCTCCCTCGTATGATACCCCAGCAACTGCTTCAAGACGACCAAGAACACTTCCAAGAACTTCTCTCTCTCTATAAGATCAGCCTCTGTGTCTCTTTCTCAATACAAACGACCCCATAGCTATCTTAATATTATTCTCCAAGTTCCTGAAATCCTACTCTCCAAGACAACATGGATATGTATGTCTTTCGTATCAATAAGTACAACTTTCCTTTTCTTCGAATGCACTTATTCATCTTCCCTTAAGTCATAAACTTGCTCCTCAAGTTTATTTCTCTTTCCATATCTCCAATATACACCCTTACTCTCCAAGTCTACACGACTCTAACTCAGCATCTTGACTCTACATGGTCTTCACCACTCAATATGATGTTTGCTTCAGCACCTACGTCATCGACTACTTCAGGATATACATCTTACATCTTCAATCTCCCCCTTTTAGCTTTGTGTGTCGATTAAGCACAACCTTCTTCTGGTTCAACAACCACGTTCCTGTCCTGGAAACTGCCATGCTAAATGTGCTTTTCTCCCCCACGAGATATACACCACACCATGCTTTTCTCGCCCATGAGATATGCATTCTCTACATCTGAACGTCCATCACCATACTCTTCTCCCCCAATAGATATGCACTCATTGGCCCAGAACATCAAGACTTCTCCGCCTGCTTGATTGCATACTAAGCTAAAACAAATGCTTAGATGTCAACCCTTACAGACACACCCGTCTGCTTCTTCATGCGTAATCATGATATAGCTCCTGCTGCAGCGGAATAAATTACAAGTATTGCATCACGATCTGACGCATTTGCCGAACTACCTTTCGACCCACTTCTGTTGAGGACCTGGCTTCCTTCATGTGTTGTCTTCTTGACCATGAGCACCTCCTCATCCACATTGAGTGCACTCTGCACTTGTTGCTATTGTCTTGGAGTGATATCACTATCACCCTCCTGATGATCACCTCGCATCACTTCCTGATGCACTTCAATTTATTTACCCTTTGTACCATGAATAACCTCCTGGCTCTAGACTTGATGCTTCTTGATCAACCTTAAGATCACTCCTAACAAAGTTGCATCCTTCTTCTGATGTTGTATCCTTGATCTCATAAAGTAAGCCACACTTGGCTAACACCACCTTTTCAACCTTTTTGGGTTCAATGAACGTCTTGTTCACCCTCTTGGCCATGTTTCTGCTCTTCTCACGAACAAAGCAGGTCACCTTCTTGTGTCGAACCTTCCCACAGAACCAACATCACATCTGATGTTGATTCTTGTTTGGTCTGACACAATTGCTGATGCATTGATCAGTCTCATTCCTTGTACCAGATGCACAACCATGCTTCAGAACCTCTTGTCTGATCTTCATGTTGTTGCACTAATGTACTACCTTCGGCTTGTTACTCACAGGTACACGCTGTAGAACTTCATGTTGTACTCCTTGTTGTACATCCCGACGTACTTTCTTACAAACTTCTTTGGCTTCACTTTTGATGTGCTCCCTCGCACAAAGTGTGATAGCCCCTTCTGTTGTACTTCCTTAGTACTCTTAGCTCCTCGATATCCCAGTCCCCAATTCACCTTGGCTGGTTGTCCAATTGAGAGTATCTTATCCAAGTCCTTGGTTTCACTATTGAGCATCATGACCCGCTTGTGATTCTCAGCTAAATCACGTTCCAGCATCCTTGCTCTCTCTTGTTCACCAGTAGAAATTTCCCTCAACTTGCTAACTTCCTACTCAAGAGACTCATTCTTCTCTTTTAAACCCGCAAGTTCTTTAACCGGTTATTCAACCAGCTCACTTTACTTCTCTTCATGCTTACGACTCTGCACCAGTTCTTGTTGCAGTCTCAGATTCTCATTCTTGAGCTTCAACCACTTGTTAAGCAGCACTTGATACTCCCCATTATTTGTATCAACATCTGAAACTGAGGACTCACTGGATTCCTCCTTGCATGCACCAAATGCAACAAGATTGTTCATCACCTTTCCATCTTCTTCATACTGTGAATCATCAGACGACTGCAATGAAACTCCTTTTCCCTTCTTTGAGTTTGGACATTCATGCCATGTGTGTCCAACATCGTTACACTCAGAACACTTATGTTCTCTTCATTGTACTACAAGACCGCCAGCCCTTATGTGACCAACGCCTTCACACTCATAGCACTTGAGACCTTCTCTTCTTCTGCTATTGCCACAATCATCTCCCTGGCGACCATACTGACTAATTCCACCATAGGAATCCATCTTCTTACCAAAATTCTTAGCCAACATACCAACAACATCTTCAATCTTCTGAAGTCTATCAATATCTTTGTCAGCTACAAGTGCTATACTCCTTGATGCACCATTTGACGTAGAGACTAAAATATTGTATGTCTCCATCTCTTCTGCCTTCAGCATACCCACAAGTATGTCAAACTTGAGCTCATCCGTGTTGGTAATCATCTGCAAGATCGCCTTCTGAGCTGAAAACTTAGTTGGAAGACAACATAGTAACTTTTTGACCAGCTTCTTCTCCTTGTACTTCTTTGTAAGTACATATGCTTCATGCGCCGTAGCGCTGAGTTTCGCACTAAAGCTTGCCATCAAATCCGCATCAAACCACTTGAGATTCTCAAACAACGATCCAAGATGATCCAGACATGTCCTCTTGACACTTTCATCTCCTTCAAACGAGTTCAGCAATATCTCCCACGTCTTTTTAGCTGAATTAATCCCTTGAATCAGCTAAATTGTTCTGCTTCAACAGCTTCAAAAATTACCGACAACGTATTTGCATTAACTTTTGATGCATTTCGCTCTGCCTCTGACCAATCTTCTTTTGCCTTGGGCTTCTTCTCATCTCTTATGACTATGGTAGACTCCTCCCAACCAACCTCCACAGCTGTCCACGCATCTTCATTGATTCCTCGAATCATCTGCTTCATGCGAGCCTTCCAATGACCATACTGATCCGTGCTCAACATGATTTCCTTCTGCATCGAAACAATCATGTCCATTTTCACATTCATGATTACACTGATAACTTAGGCACCCCGCTCTGATATCAATTGTAAGTGCAAAGATGACACCACAATACAATAATACATAAGATTACTCGAGACAAACAAGTACAAGCAAACACATATTGCTTTATTAGAAATCGCCTTTAAACAATCTTACAAAACCTTGTTTATTCAGCTTTACACGTCTAGTGTTAACACCTTAATACACGCTACCGAAGGATTCTTAATCTACCCAACCATGTGTCTCCCTTGCCTGATACGCTAGCAACTGCTTGAAGACGACCAAGAACACTTCCAAGAGCTTTTCTCTCTATAAGATCAGCTTATGTGTCTCTGTCTCAATACATACGATCCCATAGCTATCTTATATTATTCTCCACGTTCCCGAAACCCTAGTCTCCAAGAAAACATGGATATGTAAATCTTTTGTATCAATAAGTGCCAGTTTTCTTTTATTGGTATGCACTTATTCCTCTTCCCTTAAATCATAATCTTGTTCCTCAAGTTTATTCATCTTTTCATATCTCCAAGATACACCTTTGCTCTCCAAGTCTACACGACTTCAGCTCAGCATCTTGACTCTACATGGTCTCCACCACTCAACACGATATCTGTTTCAGACTCTACATGATCTTCACCACTCAACACGATATCTGTTTCAGCAACTACGTCATAAACTACGTCAAGACATACATCTTACATCTTCAAACTTGATGGAAAAAATGCAATTACAATTCTAATCTTTCTTTCAAAAGTTTTTGAATTAGCCTTTGTTTCTTCTTTTTGGCTATGGCTATCTTCTACGTTTGGTTTCTCAAAGACATAAGACCTATTCATTTTATAGCAAGCAGGTAAATAACGTCCAATGTAGAGAAATTTTTTTTAGAATATTAGAGTTGACCGCTTTGACTTTTTTTTAAAGAGCCATCAATAGGTTTCTCGTAACTCTCTAGCAAGTTGCACCCATCCTCCAAGCGATTTTCTTTGAGGGCATACATTAAAGAAAAAAAGAGAAGAAGTTGGATATAATTCCACATTTTCGAGCTTGATGCTGTACATACGTCATCGACTACTTCAAGACATACATCTTACATCTTCAAACTTGATGGAAAAATGCAATTACAATTCTAATCTTTCTTTCAAAAGTTTTTGAATTAGCCTTTGTTTCTTCTTTTTGGCTATGGCTATCTTCTACGTTTGGTTTCTCAAAGACATAAGACCTATTCATTTTATTGCAAGCAGGTAAATAACGTCCAATGTAGAGAATTTTTTTTTAGAATATTAGAGTTGACCGCTTTGACTTTTTTTTTAAAGAGCCATCAATAGGTTTCTCGTAATTCTCTAGCAAATTGCACCCAGCCTCCAAGCGATTTTCTTTGAGGGCATACATTAAAGAAAAAAAGAGAAGAAGTTGGATATAATTCCACATTTTCGAGCTTGATGCTGTACATCTGCCCCATGGTTATCCTACAAAATATTTTGTTTTCAGTATACATTAACCCACTAAGATATTAACTTATTTCCAAAAATTCTTGACATTAAATTTCACTGTAGCTATACACAAATTCTAGTAGCATCTTGAAACAATCAACTGGGTTTAAAAGTTTTTAAGAAGCTATATACAATTTCATCCTTTAACCGAAGAAATATTAATTAAAAATCTAATATTTTATTTTAACATAAATTTTTATTTACTTATTTGACATGATTATCTTTATATTTTAATTTTTTCTTTAGAAAAAATAAAACTAAATAATTATAAATAGTCTTTTTTATTTTTTTTAAATTATATTTCAGTCTGATTTTATTTGAAACTCAATAGAAATAAATTACATTTCAAGGGAATATTTTTTATTTATATTATTTATTAGAATATGTCTTCCCTAGTTTTAAGTATGTATATTTTTAAATATATAATTTTAATAATTTTTAATTTTTATTTGTTTTAATTAAAATACATCAAAGTGTTAAAATTTTTTTTTCTAATTAAAGTAATGAACCGAGAAGTTAGTATAAGTTTTAATAATTTAACTATGAATGAAAATGTATTTGATTAGCACTGCTTTAATTTTATATTTGTTAAGACATATTTACAAATAATTTTGATTATATATATATATATATATATATATATTTCCAATATGATATATTAGTTGATGTATAAATTCTCTATATTTGTAATTATATTTAGTTCATTTTCTAACTAATGTGACATAGATATATATATATATATATATATATATTGTTTTTTTTATCATACTAATACTAGTTATATTAAAAGGGTCATGAAGTCCTAAATATAAGCAGAAGCAGAGTTCAATAAAAGATAATTTGCGATGGCGTCCACAACACTATTTGCCTCACGTGGTACATAAGAAAAAGATACAGTAGAAAGAGATAATAGAAGATCAATGTAAAAGAGAACCCAATAGTGTTTCATAGGCCAGATCTTTGAGTTTAAAGCTTTGATGAGCACTTGCGAATCTGATTGTATCATAATGTTGAGTAGGTTTTGGTCATTGATGTGAGTAAAGCTACTCGGATTGCAAGCGCTTCAGCCCTTAGTGGAGAGGAGACAACCGAATGTCGTATACCACTCTGAGATTAATTTCCATGGTTGAGCCCAGCCAAGAGGCATCCATGTTTTAGATAATTGTTGGGGCCATTGGTAGAGGACTGAGTCCTGCCCTTCCTTTGTTGTACGCCTTCGTGCTGTTGTTGATTACGGATTAGATGTTAATGTCATTCCCTAGCTGTCGTGATAGCTTTAAGTAGAATCTCTTTTGGTGTTATACCTATTTTCAAAAACAAGTCAGTTTCTCGCCCACTAAATATACTATCATAGCCAAGGAAAGAGAGGGCAGGCGACACCCGTAGGTGGTATAAATTTGCACGATATCAAGGATTGGAGGGCTGAGGCAAATGTGGTTGTTGAGTCTGGAGGGATAATAATTGGGTGGACCTTATATGGAACATAAGATCCTTACGTCGATGAAGAACATAAAAAAATATGTCAATAATGAAGATCATCGGAGGGATAATAATTGGGTGGACCTTATGTGGAAAATTTGATCTTCTATTAATTTGTGTTTGAATTCTAATAAAAATCTGGAAAAAAACATATCAAACCGAGGGAGAGTTCACCTAAGATCAAACCTACCTCAACAAACAGTCACATATGATGTCCTCTCTCACATCTCATAGTTGTTTCTTTTATTAAAGGTTAGGGGCATTTTTGTCTTCTCAGTGTACCAAAGGTATGAAGCAGCTATTATCTTTCAAATCATGGATAGTTACTTAACTTAGATCTATGTTGGGTGAAGATAGCTAAATCTACCAAAATAATAATATGTTTTCTTATACGATATATACAAATGTAGGAAACGTATATGTATTTATTACAACAGAATTTTCATGTTTAGCACATTATTGGTATAATTATTCATTTTTACCTTCACTAAGAGATATTTTCACAAATATATTTTTTTAAGAGGCAAAACAATCTTTGATTAATTAAAATTTTAAATTTCACATTCTAAAACTCTACGTCACCTTTCAACTCTAAACCCTAAGTCTTAGACTAATTAAGCCTAAGATTATAAGTGTATTTTTCTCTTTTATAAAATGAAAGTAAAAATGACGAAAGTAAACATGAAAAAGTGAGAATATGAATATAGTATTTTTGATAATTTTCTTTTATTACTAGTAGATTAGTAAATGTAAGATGAGTCAATACCAATGCCGGCCCTTGCCATGTGAAAAGGTATTTATGCACATGGTCCACCAAAAATTATAAATTTTCAGCTAGAATTAAATTTTTTTTTATTGATTTAAGGCTTTTTACTAACTATTTTAATTAGACTTGTAAAACGTAAATTTTCTCAGGGTCTATCAAAAACATAAGTCGGACTTGGTAAATACGCTAAATATATATACACATTAGTCACTAATTTTGTTTAAAATTTTTGAACTTACTAATTTTATGTTGCTTGAACAAATATATATTATTTGAATATATAATATAGTTAAAAGATAATATATTATATAGTTTACATTTGGATACATGACTTGAGGAGCATCAAAGCATTTATATGTTTGTTCTTCTCTTTGATTTTTCTCATTTCCTTCTTTTATGTATAGATATGGGTAGACACGCAGTTAATTGTCTGTATACAACTTGGTATAATATGTCTCGTAGTGGTACATCTATCGTCTAATTGTACCATTACATGAAGTTATATCAAGTTATACTCAGACAATGATACAACTTGATATAAATTTAAGTTTCAATTAGTATAGTCCCATAATTATCTAATAAAACTGTATTCTACTATGCCTATTTACACCTAATTATTAAATTAAAAATTTAGATCAAATATTGAGATAAAAACATAACAGTAAAATCAGAATTCTCTTAGTTCATTTAAAATAGAAAGTATGTGAGATCAAATGAAAGTATCATAGATTAAGTTTTTGCTTTTAAGAGTATTTTAGATTTTGACCTGCTAATTTCCGCCGAAAACAGGTTAAAATCTGAGATACACTTAAAAATCAAAACATATCTACGATACTCGCATACTCTTTATTATTAATGAATATTTTTTCTTTTCCCCTAGTTTATTGTCTTGAATTTTTGAACTTTAGAATTTCAAATTAGTAGTCAAATTTTAAATTTCTATTTTAATTTCAAATTTTTGATCTAATTGTCAATGTACAAATTGATACAATTAAGTACATATAAATACTGTTTTATACAATAGTTATATCAATTTATACTAAGTTATACTGGAACATTATACTTACAGCTGTCCCAATTATGTGCGGCGGCTAGGGTTTGAAGCCGGATCTTCACTAGACGCCTCCATGTGTAGTGACAACAGTTTCTGGTAACTCCTCGTTTTGGGCTTGGACACCCTAGATCCGTGAGGTCCCATCTGATCGGAGTCAAGACCAGTGTTCAAAGGAGTGGGTAGCTTCGTGTTACCAATGTCTTTTTTCCCTCAGCCTATACTCTTGTTTGCTCTAATCTGCTCATTATTTCTTAGCAAAGTGCATATAACCTAGGTTTTCTCACTGTTTCTCGGGTTAGCTGGAATTTGTAACTATTCGGGCACATGTTTTCGGTATGATTATATATATATATATATATATATATATATATATATATCTACCTATGTTATTAAAAAGAAAAAGAATAATGTGGAGATGGGGGAAGAAGTGTATTAGGTTAAATGAGAAAGTAATAGGGTTTACAAATGGCTGAATTCAAAACAGGCTAATTATGTTTTACCACTTTTCAAATAAAAATAAAAATGAAGCCATTTATTAAAACATGATCATATTTCATCTTTACATATTTTGATGGAGAATATTTGACAATTTGTTTGCCGGAAGCACAATGACCTAAAAGGATAATTTCTAGATATATATTTATATAGTAAAATGTTATATCATATTACATTAAAACACTATGATATTCAACTTCTTTAGTATCTTTTCAGCAGAAAATTCACTATAAAAGCCTCACCCCTTATGTATATTCTCTTGATCTAGATGTCGATACTAACTTGAGAACTGAAGATAAAATGTATAGTCACCTCTTTTCGTCTTATCGTAACTCTTGTGTTCATTTACTTCAGGCCATCCCATCCTTCCATTCCATTATATGTCTGAACTAGATCTTGTTGGAGATAAACATGAAGTTAACTTGGGAGTCAAGTTATACAAATCCTAAGAGTATTAGGATTAGTTTTGTGTTTATCCTAATGAGTTTAGGATAAGATATCTCTATATAAAAGAGTTGCAAGAGTGTTGCATATTTTTATGGGTTTTAGAGATTGTGATTGAGAGATTAAGATTTTGAGTGATTTTCCTTAAAAGAGTTATAATATAAAGAGAGTTCTTTATTTTCGAGTTCATATACAATCTCTAGGACAATAATTGGTATCAGAGCAATAAGAAGAAACGATCATGGGAGACATTACAACAGCAATCACGGTGAAACCAAAAGATGGAGGAACAACCGCAGTCAACATTCCGATGCTTAACAACATCAACTATACTGTATGGGCGATACGCATGAAGGTACTTTTAAAAGTCCATAAAGTATGGGAGGTTGTGGAGAATGAATCAGATGAAATAGATAAAAACAACACGGCGACAAACCTAATCTTCCAAGCCATCCCGGAAGCCCTAATTCTCCAGGTTGGGGAATTAGAAACAACTAAGAAGATTTGGGACGCTATCAAGGCTCGTCATGTTGGTGCAGACAGGGTAAGAGAGGCGAGATTACAAACTCTTATGGCTGAGTTTGATCGCATCAAGATGAAAGACAATGATTGTCCGAGATTTCATCTAAGTCGGCAGCATTAGGAGAAGTAATGGAGGAAGCTAAATTAGTAAAGAAGTTTCTTAAGAGCTTACCGAGGAAGAAATTTATCCACATAGTTGCATCCCTTGAGCAACTCCTTGACCTGAACACAACTAGTTTTGAAGATATCATTGGGCGCTTAAAGACTTATGAAGAACGTATAAAAGAAAGAAGAGGAAGATAACCAAGATAATCAACAAAGCAAGTTAATGTATGCTAACGCTGAAAATCAGTCTCATCAAGACTACCATGGGGAAAACAGAGGAAGGGGTCGAGGAGGAAGGAATAACTACAGAGGGAGGGGATGTGGAAGATCCTATTGGGACAACCGAGATGCATCTAAAGTGATATGTTTTAGATGCGATAAGATGGGTCACTTCGCTGCATCATGTCCCGATAGATTACTAAAACTAGCTGAAGCACAAGAGCACAAAGAAGATGAAACCGAAGAAGCTGATGGACTAATGATGCATGAAGTAGTCTATCTCAACGAACGAAACGTGAAGCCCAAGGAATTTGAGTCAAGTATGGATGGAGATAAAATCTGGTACTTGGATAACGGTGCTAGCAACCATATGACGGGTAATAAGAGCTACTTCACACGCATTGATGAAACTATCACAGGGAAGGTAAGGTTTGGTGATGACTCAAGAATCAATATCAAAGGAAAGGGTTCTATTTTGTTTGTCAGTCAATCCGGTGAAAAGAAAATTCTAACCGATGTCTACTTCTTACCGAGTTTGAGATCGAATATTATCAGTCTTGGCCAAGCAACGGAAGCTGGGTGTGACGTAAGGATGAGAGAAGACTACCTCACACTGCACGACAAGAATGGGAAGCTGATTGTGAAAGCTATACGATCCAAGAATCGTCTTTATAAAGTCATAATGGACTAGGAGACGAAAGGTGTTTGAAACTAGAAGTGCAAAGTGATTCAGCAAGATGGCATGCAAGATTGGGTCACATAGGAGTAGATTCAATGAAGCTTATGATAAAAAATGAATTGGTCCTTGGAATACCAAAGATTGATGTAGAAAGAGAGACATGTGAGTCATGCTTGCGGAGCAAGCAAACAAGACAAGTCTTTCCTCAAGCCACTAAATACCGAGCTGAAGAACGACTAGAACTCATTCACGGAGACCTCTGTGGTCCTATCTCACCGGTCACTGCAGGAAACAACAGGTACATCTTTGTACTTATTGATGATCACTCACGTTACATGTGGACTGTTCTGTTAAAAGAAAAGGGAGACGCACTTGAGAAGTTCAAAGTCTTCAAGGCAAAAGTTGAACAAGAAGCAAAGACAAGAATCAAGACGCTTAGGACTAACAGAGGTGGAGAATTCACGTCCACAGAGTTTCAAAGTTTCTGTGAAGAGAATGGTATACAGAGACATCTAACGGCTCCATACACACCACAACAAAATGGTGTCGTTGAAAGATGCAATAAAACTCTTTTGGAAATGACAAGGAGCATACTAAAGCACATGAACATGCCAAATTATCTTTGGGGAGAGGCCATACGTCATGCCACTTATCTTATCAACCGGGTTGGAACGAGAACTTTAGAGTCACAGACGCCATACGAAGCATTTAAATTGAAGAAACCGAGTGTTAAACACCTTAAGGTATTTGGATGCATAGGATATGCAAAGATTGAGGGACCATACCTAAGGAAGCTGGATGATAGATCGCGAACTCTAGTACATCTGGGAACAGAACCGGGCTCTAAAGCCTATAGAATGCTCGACCCAACCAGTAAGAGGATAATAGTAAGCAGGGATGTAGTGTTCGATGAACACAAAACTTGGAAGTGGAGAAACTCAGGCGAAGAAACAGAGGAGCCGGGAAGGTTTAAAGTTAACTTGGGAATCTATGGAAATCAAGGTATAAGATACAATGACACTGAAACCGAAGTGGAAGAACAAACTGATTCCAGAAGTGAGACGAGTAGTGAAGAGAAAGATGTTGTCGAGATCCCATCTTCGGAAAACAACACCACTGAGGAAAATAACTTGCGACGATCAACAAGAATCAGTAGACCGCCTGGTTACTTAAGCGACTACATATGCCTAGCGGAAGTTGATGGAGAAAGATTATTGTTAGCTTTGAACGAAGAACCTTGGGACTTTAAAGATGCAATAATAGAGAAAGTATGGAAAGAGGCATGTGAAGACGAGATCTCATCTATCGTCAAGAACAACACGTGGGAGCTGGTTGACTTACCAAAAGGGGCTAAAGCAATAGGTCTAAAGTGGATCTTCAAGATCAAACACAACTCAGACGGAAGCATAAACAAATACAAATCGAGATTAGTAGCCAAAGGTTACATTCAAAGGCATGGGATAGATTTTGAGGAAGTTTTTGCGCCAGTAGCACGCATAGAGACTGTGAGGTTCATTATAGCAATTGCTGCCTGCAATGGTTGGCAAGTACATCACCTGGATGTCAAGACTGCTTTTCTGCATGGAGACCTAAAAGAAGAAGTATACGTAGAGCAACCAGAGGGTTTTGTGGTCAGTGGATGCGAGGGGAAAGTATATAAACTCAAGAAAGCGTTGTATGGACTAAGACAAGCTCCAAGAGCTTGGAATGAAAAGCTTAACAAGGTACTAGAGGAGTTAAAGTTTACTAAGTGCTCAAAAGAAGCTTCACTATACCGGAAAAGGACTAGAAACACACTGATCCTTGTCGCGGTATATGTAGACGACCTTCTTATTACTGGATCAAGTAAAACTATGATCAACGACTTCAAGGAAGAAATGTCAAAGGTATTTGAGATGAGTGACCTAGGTTTACTAACGTATTATCTAGGGATCGAGGTCGTTCAGAGTGAAGATGGAATCACGCTAAACCAAGGAAGATATGCATCTAAGATTTTGCAAGAAACCGGCATGGACGATTGCAATGCCGTACACATACCAATGGACACTGGGCTGGTTTTGTCGAAAGCTTCAGAGGAACAGAGTGTGGACGAGAAGGAGTTTAGGAGGAATATAGGATGTCTACGTTACCTCTTGCACACTCTCCCTGATCTGGCATTTAGTGTAGGACTTTTAAGTCGCTACATGCATGAGCCCAAGACATCCCATGCGGCTGCATTAAAACAGGTTCTCAGGTACTTAAAGGGAACTACCTCGTATGGTCTTACTTTCAGACGATCAGACAAGATGGAGCTTCAAGTGTTCAGTGACAGTAGTCACAATATAGATGAAGACGATGGGAGAAGCACCACGGGACATATCTTCTACCTAAACCAATGTCCCATTACTTGGTGTTCGCAGAAACAAGATACGGTTGCCTTGTCGTCATGTGAAGCTGAATTCATGGCAGCTACTGAAGCGGCAAAACAAGCCATATGGTTGTAGGAACTATTGGGAGAGATCACTGAAGACTCGTACAAAAGGGTGACGATATACATTGACAATAAGTCGGCGATAGCGTTAACAAAGAACCCCGTCTTCCATGGCAGAAGCAAGCACATCCACAAGCGATATCACTTCATAAGGGAGTGCGTTGAAAATGAGCAAGTAGAGGTTCAGCATGTACCAGGCATGAATCAAAAGGCGGATATCTTAACCAAAGCACTTGGGAAGATTAAATTCAAAGAAATGAGAGAGTTGGTTGGAGTTCAAGACATAGTTAACTTCAAGTTTAAAGGGGAGAATGTTGGAGATAAACATGAAGTTAACTTGGGAGTCAAGTTATACAAATCCTAAAAGTATTAGGATTAGTTTTGTGTTTATCCTAATGAGTTTAGGATAAGATATCTCTATATAAAAGAGTTGCAAGAGTGTTGCATATTTTTATGGGTTTTAGAGATTGTGATTGAGAGATTAAGGTTTTGAGTGATTTTCCTTAAAAGAGTTATAATATAAAGAGAGTTCTTTATTTTCGAGTTCATATACAATCTCTAGGACAATAGATCTTGGGGTTAACTAAGCGTAAGATTATATTCCACGTATGCATCTGAAAATATCTCAATAACGATAACAGATTAGACCTATGCATATACAAGTTAACACTTTAATGTTTTTATAAAGGTAAAAATTGAAAACTTAAAGTGGAAATTTAATAAAATAAGATTACGAATGCAGAAGGTGCTTTTTTAATCTTTTTGTTGGATAAATCGCTAAAAACCCAGGATATGAAACCATATATAAATAAAAAAATGGCATAAGACATAATATTTCTTTATTAAAAATATTATAATTAAAAGATATTTTTGATTAAGTCTTCCCAGAAATCAGACACAAAAAATAGATTTACGTTTTATCTGTATAAAGTTCCAGCAATTTTTTTTGCAAGGGAATCGAACCTCATACCTAATATAGAAACCTTGAATCCTTTTCTCACTAGGCAAAGGGGATATGGGATTCTTTAGTGTCTAATTAAATTAGGTTAATATTTTTAGCATAAAATAAAGACTATTCCTTAAGAAAACTTTCCATTTAAAAGTATATTTTATATTAATTAATTATATCCTTATTGATTATATAGATTTATTTAGATTTTAATAAAGCTAAACCTATCAGTTATGTATATTAAAATATATTTTTATTTGTATTCTCCCTGACAACATTTTTAAATTGACAAAGTCTCTTATTAAATTAACTTTGTGGTTATGAAAATTATAAAGTATTAATATAATTTTTAATATTTTTAAAATATAAATTACTATTAATTATTTAATATTTTTTAATATAATGTTGTTTTAAATATATAAATTTTAATGATATAATTTATATTTATTTTTATAGAGTATTATTGTTAATGGTATAATATAAATTTTAAATAGATATTTTATATATATTTTATTTTTAATATATGTATATTTAATTTTTATTTACTTATGTTAAAACATATGTTTACACATGTAAAAATCTAGTCAATAAACTAACACATATAATGATCATATTAATTAACATTTTATATAATAATCTATGTATACAAAGTTTCTAAATCTATATTAAAATAATGTATTTATTACTAGTAGATTACAGGTAATCGAGTATATATATTTATATAATAAATATATGCAAAATCATTACTTCATATATAGATATATAATATGCAAAATAATTATTTATATATAATATTTGGAAAATTCTATTAAAAAACCACCTAAACAATCATTTAAGACTATTGTTATAATTTAGTTTATTTAAAAAACAATTTGCATTGTTGAGTTTTTTGTATAATTGGAATTATATCTCAAATGTGAAACTACAATTTCAACTTTTGTCATTTTAACCTGAAGAATTTCAGTTTTGTCCTTTTTTCTTATGTTTTGTTTATATATTGCTTATTTTTTTCCTTTTGCTTATTTTTTGTATATTTTTGCCAGCGGTTTGTTCCATTTTCAAAATTTTCAAAAGTTGAAAACATATTTATAAACATATAGAAATTGAATTGTCAGTACACTAGATAGCTTTTTTTTTGAACCACTAGATAGCTTTATTTATAGGGGAATTTTCAAAAATACCATTTTCCTTGTACCACTTTTCATTTTTACCTTCATTAAAGAGACATTTTCAAAAATACCACTTTTTTAAGGAACAAAATTTTTTAAAATTAATTAGAATCCTAAATTTTAAATTCCTAAACCCTACCCTCACCCTACACCACCCCTTAACTCTAAACCCTAAGTCTTAGATTAATTAACCCAAGGGTTATAAGTGTGTTTTTCCCTCTTAAAAAATAAGGGTAAAAGTGGTTAAAGTATTTTTGAAAAGTGGTATAAGGAAAGTAGTATTTTTGGCAATTTCCCTTTATTTATTGTTCTAGAAAATTTATGAAATAACTGTGTATACGGAATACTTCAAGAAAAAAAAATTGATTTTTTAAATGAATTTATAGAATTATTATGTATACATGGATCTACATATTATATACATATAATTTACATAGTATCCCAGTGTTTACTCATAATCTTATTTAGACAAAGTTCAAAAGTTCTTCACAAATTGTAAATTTAATACTTTTTGCAAGAAAGTAAGTCCTTAACAACCTAGCGAATATTTCTTGGCTTCTTCTAACTTTAATTTATAACAGTTTTGTCATTCTCTGAAATGAGTCTGTAACTCCCCATTAAAATGATGGTTTCAACTTCTTTGATCTTCTTGTAGGGTACAATTAGATAAATCTACTGAGATGTCAAAAATGACTAGCCAATCATTTTCTTAATGGTCACTATTTTTTTTTACCTTAAGCCTGAGTTTCTGTTCATTGAACGTTTCTCTTTTTGGGATGTATAAAAGTTGCTTTAAGTTTTTGTATTCTTCTTTGATGCATGGTGTAGTTTGATTTTATATTTAATTTTCCCCATATAATGCTTTTATTCACTCTGACTTGAAATCAAATCAAACCAAAGGGCAGTTGATAGAGATTTATAATAGCTAGTGGATAAAACGTTTTGAGATGAGTTCTCAAGAGCTGAAGAAGAAAGATAAAGGAAAAGAAATTGTGACTTCCGAAGAAAACCCTACCGCTTCAGAAGTCTCTATGTATTTCAGTGAGCAGGGAATAGCAACTCTCCCAGAAGCTAGTGAGAAAGATAATGCTGACAAAGTTGGTGTGCAACAAAAGAAGACTTCATCTTCAAAAATCACGCCATGCATTTTCTATACCTCAGATGAAAAGGCCCGACTCCGGTGGTCAAGCCACCTTCATGATTGCTTTGTCAAAGCCGTGGACAAACTCGGTGGACCAGACAGTTAGTAACACAAATTCTTCTCTATAAAGCTTACATTATACTACTTGAGTTCTCGTTCCTTCATTTACCTATTCATTTTATTGATCTACTTTAATTTTATTTTATCTTTTTTTTGCTTAAAATCTACTTTAATTTTGCATGGTATAGCCATCTTTCATTTCTACCTTTTCATGGTTTCTATGTTTTCTGAGTTTTTAAGATTTTCTTGAGTTCATGCATGGATGTAATCTAGGATGAAACTGTCCTGTCTCTATGTTTGTGATCGGCATCTCTATGTGAGTTTATTCTATTTAATAACTATTCAATTATTAGGATTCATCATTCCTGTCTTTTTTACCGATTCATCATTCCTAAGACATATTTTTATAGGAGGAAAAAATGACTACAATTGTTTTTTGTTTTGTAGATTATAAGTTTACAAGAGTTCCAGATACATATGTTTTCTTAGATATTAGGAAAGTATTGGCTATATTTTCTTCTGTGCTTTTTAGATTATAAGTTTTCAAGATACCAAGGCTTCTTTAATTGTTGGTCCTGTGCTGTGTTCGGTTTATTAGGCAACCCGTCGACCAATTTATTTCTGGTTCTACAATTTCTTTAGACTCCAGTTTAGTTTTCATGTACTATTCGGTTTAAGATCTCTAACCAAGTTGAATGCTGTAATTATTGGTATAGTTACTTTCACCGAATCGTAAACACAAAACCCATAAAAGGTAATATTAATGCAATTAAAAACACAATTGCAAATAGATTATTTTTTAAAAAGAAAACAATTGTAAATAGATGACAACTTACGGTTGTCCCTTCTTTAATTAGACTGATAGATCATTCTTAACGGGTAAGGAAGAAAGTAGTATATGTTTTATATATATTAGTACATATGCGATTTAAAAGGGTATACTGTTTTTTTTAACTTAACATTTCGAAAACGACATACCATTTGCACAACATTCTGCTTCTTTAAGACAACTTTCATTTTTTTTTTCAAATTTTTGGTTAATACCATTCGTTCTTAAGGCATGATCACACGTATTAGTTGTTTAAAATATTTTAAATATGTCTACCTTCTTATTCACTTATTTATTTATTTTGAGAATCGAACTTGTTACGGTATATTTTTGTTCACATAAACCTTTTGTTGGTAGTATTGTAGGAATTTTAATTGTTAATATTTTATCTTACCTAACTTTATGTAGCAATAAATATGGAATGGTTATGATTTCTCTCAAATTCTTTTGCGACAAATAACTATTCGAATTAGTGTTGTCGACAAAAAAAATAATAAACATTTCCAATGTAGTTATTTAGAATTTTTTTTGATACATGATCGATAAATATCAACTTTTACCTGATATAAAATTGATAAATACTTACTTTTAGCATTTTAGCATGCGACATGACATTTATATATTGTGAAAATCTATATCAAACCCACGCAGATGGGCTAGTGGTAGGGCGATGTCCGGCTGAGGTTGCAAACCCGATACTCCGACTTCGAACCCCTGCAGCTACAAACATTTCCGTGGGCTACGAGGGCTTTCACATGGGCTTCACTCGCCCCCCAGACCACTAGCATAACCAGGGGCCCTTAAGTGGAGGATTAAAAATCCTGTAATGGCTTGGGCTTTGGCCCGGTGGGCTAGTCGATCACGCTTAGTGGTCGGAGACTGGGTTATCAAAAAAAAAAATCTATATCAATCCAAATCTAATATTTGATAAAAAAAATACAGTAATCTATACCATCATTGTTCATGAATTGTTATCCTGAAGGAACAAAACATTTAAGTAGATTGCAGCATGGTTTGTGGGACGACTAAGTTCGTATACATATATGTGTGGGTACATATAAAAGAATAAAGAACTTATATCACATCTATTTCTGTTTCTACAGAGGCTACACCAAAAGCTGTCAAAGATATGATGGAAGTTGAAGGAATTGCACTTCACCATGTTAAGAGTCATCTTCAGGTCATATTATTCTACTCTATATGAATCAAAATTAAGTTTGAGTTTTTGTAATCTATTTAACACTCGAATCTTCGTATCTTTCCAGAAGTTTAGACTTGGAAGATGTAACATACGGGATGAAACAGATCAATATCATATACGTATGTTCAGCTCCACTGCCTTAAGTTTTCGCTTCTATGTTCTTCTTTGGTACCATTCTTGTCGAAAATCCATTTTAACTATTGTTTTAAAAATAAGGTAAATGATGAGTAGTATATATAATATAAAATATACCAAACATCTGTTTTTGTACAAAGTCTTCTTTCTAAAATTTACACACACACACACACACACACACACACAGATATATATATATATATATATATATATATATATATATATATATATATATATATATATATATATATATGATTTATAAACTATAAAGTTGATTTTTTTTGCTGATATGTCTACTTTATGATATCTGCTTAAGATATAAAACATAGGTTTAGGTAAAAAGTTATTAGAAATATTATTTTATAAAGAACAAAATTATATGAAAAATAGAGATAAATTTTGGGCATTTTTTCTTGGTCTCGGCATCCTTTACTTATTGCTTTTCTGTAATTTTTATTTATTTTCTTTATACAAAGCAGATGCTGCATCAAATTATACAAAGCAGATGCTGCATCAAAATTATATATGATATATATACAAAGAGTTACACTAATAAATCAAATGTTTGTATTCTATCTTCTTTCTTAAGGTTATAGAACTGGTCGACGCATTTTAAAAGCAGATGCTGCATCAAATTCACCTCGCCCACAAGTAAACATGTAAGATAAATAAATAAACATAATGTAGATCTCATAATTTAGTACAAGTTTCTATAACAAAACTGGTCTTCTCATGACATATGAGAACTCTGAACATAATGATACAAAAATTGAGCAGAAGACCTAAAGTTATGGGAGATGTGAAACCAAAGACGGTAACAGACGACCATGGATCACTTTACATGCTTATAGAGGTAAAATTTATTATTATTTTTCATTAACTGAAAAAAATTATATGGAATTTTTTTCCACTAATTTCTAAAATATTATGTAGCACGATCTAAATTTACAAAGATGTCGAGAGGCAGAAAGAATGCAAATGGCCTTTGAAATAGAAAATAACCGTAAAATGTTGGAGGCGCAAAATTTACAAGCAAGCATGGCTCAGGAGACAAGTAATACATGTTCTATGTACGAGCCACAACATGTGAGTACCTCAGTGATACATTCAACTCAAGGAAAGCCACAATTTAACAGCAGTCACAACTACAACATGGCTCAAAGTTTCATTCATCCGTATGTAACTACTGCGCCACAGTCGATGCCTGGCTCGTTCACTATCACAACTAAGCCAGAAATTCAACTCAACGATGATTGTCTCATTCACGACTCATATCGCAATCCAAATTCCGTAACACAAACAGTTGATTCTCTTCATCAGGTAATCACACCTTTTCCACAACTGATATTGCAAATATATAATAAATGACACGGTCGTTATAATTTATTTTAGTGGTGATTGTTTTAATTTTTTAGGGTACTTCGAACAACACATTTCAATCCTTGACAGCACCAGAACCAGTACAAACAAATGTTCCAAGCCATACTTATAATTATCCAGAATACAATACTCTTGAAAGGGTTAAAGCCCAGCTCAGTGCATTACAGAACTCAAGCACAAGCCGAATTCAAGCAATGACTTCTCGTGAACCCAACTTATCATCTTCTGTCACAAGGAATGATGAGGAAGATCCAGTGGATATGTATATTGACTGGGGTAAATATGAAGAAGTGGACTGATGAGCTTGATCCAGTTGAAGCACTCCTGGCTTTAGGATTTTGAGTAAGTCCTTAACTTTAATACTTAAAAATTCTCAGTACTGTTGTACTTTAGACGTTGATCATAATAAGCATGTATTATAGAGTCAGAGAACCTGATTTACCTTTATCGGTTTAGTTTGCATAAGATAACTTTAACTTTGAACTGTGAGTCTATGACACTTATTATTTCTCTACCGTCACTATGTTACCGAAAAAAATAACACTATGTTACCTAGTGGCGCATCCAAGAATTTTTTTTAATTTGTGACCATACATAATTAAAAACTAAATATTTCTAAAATATAAAGTAATTTATAAAAGTACTCTACTTAACCAATTATTCAAAAACTGATCTAGATCCGATTTTGTGGATTTGTCTTCACAATTTTCATGGCTGAAAAACTTCTCTCAACAATTCATGAAAAATAAAAATCAACTTCATAAACTTATAAACCAAAGAAAATAACAGTTCCACAAAAATATGAGCAAGTTTTCCAAAATTTTCTAAATGAGTAAACTTTTCATCATTTCGAATGTTATTGATATAGATATCTAACTGTTGGTAAAGCGAGATGCATCACCATGACTAAAGTCAAATGGATAGAATGTTAGTCTAATTAAAAACTAAATATTTCTAAAATATAAAGTAATTTATAAAAGTACTCTACTTAACCAATTATTCAAAAACTGATCTAGATCCGATTTTGTGGATTTGTCTTCACAATTTTCATGGCTGAAAAACTTCTCTCAACAATTCATGAAAAATAAAAATCAACTTCATAAACTTATAAACCAAAGAAAATAACAGTTCCACAAAAATATGAGCAAGTTTTCCAAAATTTTCTAAATGAGTAAACTTTTCATCATTTCGAATGTTATTGATATAGATATCTAACTGTTGGTAAAGCGAGATGCATCACCATGACTAAAGTCAAATGGATAGAATGTCAGTAACCTCATCAGTTTTGAAGAGTCTAACTAAGAAAACGAATTGATGGAAGATAAAGAAGCATCACAAATAAGTAGTTCAATATCACCTCATTAATTCAATCGTTAAATTCTTGAAGCTGCAAATCCGAAATTTCATATAAGCAATTAACCTTATAGTGATGTTCATTTGTTACTCATGTTGTTTCCTTTGCTTCCTTGTGTCAAGGAAATCTTCTTTCGTATCAAGCTCTTCAATACCATATTTCTTAGAGAAAGAAGAAAATTTAATTATAAGAGAATTCTATCCATCATCTCTAAACTTCTGCAACTTTCTTTTCATTGATTCTACTAAGGACATTGCATTCAAAATATCTTGATCTCTGTTTTGAAGGGCCATGGACAAACTATTTGTAACTCCTAAAAGGTGGACCATCACTTGCAAATAGAATAGAAAATCAAAACTATCGACATAACTGAGGAGGCCATATGCTTGACGTCCTTTCAAGTCACCTGCGCCATCATTCTGAACACATTCAAGCACTTTAACGAAAGAAGAAGAACACTCAACCACACATGGTAAATTTCTATAGTGAGATACCCAGTGAGTAATCCTTGATCTTTGAACATAAACACTTTGTTTTAATTGTTTTCCGGTTTTGTGTTCACCATCATTAAATTCTTTCTCAATTGTTTATGTGACTCTCTCTGAGCATATCTTTCATTTTACATGAAGCTCCCACCACATTAAACATGAGAAATCATATCAAAGAAGTCTCAAACATCAAAATGTTTTTTAGCAACTGCAATAACAACTAACTAAATCTGATGAACAAAACAACGAACATAATATTCTGATGTTCTTTCCTTTGAGATTAATGAGCTTAGCCCACTGAAATCACCCTTAATGTTACTTGCACCATCATAACCTTGTCCCCTAATCTTTGTAAAGCTGAATCCATACTTATAGCAAACAAAGAATCAATTGCATATTTCAAAGACGATGAAGATGTATCACTTACATGAGTGAATCTCTCTTTGACTATCCCACTCTTGTTAACATACCGAAACACAACTGCCATTGTTATTTATAAGAACCTTAACAGACCCATCCACTAACAAACCAAATACATCATGATCAACTTCATCAATAATGCTTTTGCTAGATTTTCCGCAAAACAATACACAATATCTTTCTGAATCTTTAGAGAAGTCATCTGATTGTTACCATGAGCATTTCTTAAAACAACCTTACTCACATCTTCATTTTGCTCAGGAATGTATTTCAAGAGTTCAAAAAATTTACCATTAATACCAGATTCTCCTTTCTCTTTATGACCACGAAAAGATAACTGTTGTCACAACAAGAATCTTGAAGCATTATTGGAAGAATTTAACCGAATGCGATATTCTTTATTCGTGATATTATCTTGTTTATGCAACACATGCTTGATAGATTGACCTTGCTTCATCAAGGTTTCACACTTCATTGTTGCATTGTGTGGAAATTATTAACACCTCCTACGTGTTCTGAGATATTCTAAATTTATTCCAGTTAGAGAAACCATCAATGGTCCATGCATCATTTCTTCCACATTTACCAATATTATCTGTGAACGAGTAACAATATAGAAAAAGCTGCATTTTTTTTTCACACTATATTCTAACCAATTTGGAAATTGATCTTTGTTGAAAAAAAGAAGAAGGAAATTTATCAAATCAAGCTGGATTAAAGCGGCTCACTACGCCTCTTTTCCATGATTGTTTGAAAATATGACCACGAGGTTAACAATGACTCCCACCAAATACTTTTGGATTACCTTATTCTTTTGATTTGCATTACATTATGAAATTCCTTTTCGATCAGTAGGATCCCATGGTAGATTCTCTAAATCATCTAAGTCACTCTGATATGATGATAGAGCTTTTCTTTTCAAATTTACCAAAACATTCTCCATATATGCAACTGAAAAAAACAACTAACCAACTGTTAAAAAATCAGTAGAAGTATACGATTTTTTTTTTACATAATTGTATAACATATCACATTCAACAACTTACGTTTGAAGAAATTTAACCTATACAGTATTCAAAACTTCGTCAAATTATAAATAGAAATATTATTACTAAAATAACTTAACTGATAAATAGAATCACTAAAAACAAATTAAATTAAAAAAAAAACTCAAAAGGGGCTTACCTGTTTTGATTGCGATTGATTATCTGGGTTGCTTAATATTTTCACAAGGGAAATGACAAACGTTTTAGATAACAGAATAAAATGTGACAATCTTCTAACCTAGGGTTTTAAAGTTTAAAGTAATTTAACTTAATTAAGTATACTTGTTGAATACATGGGTTAGTTAATGGGCTGGTAGTAGATTTTGTTTGGTATTTAATACTATGAAAGTTAGTGGGTGATAATTAAAGGTGTGTCAAAAATATTTAAAATGTGGTTCAACCGTTCAATACTGTATTACATAATATGCATATACATTATTCTTTTTTTTTCTAAATTAAAGGTATGTCACATTCCTTTATAAATCAATGAGCTATACGTAAAAACCCTAGTAACAATGCTTTGGAGTACGGCGACGGAGATCCTCTTATGCACGAGTTCCTTTGAACCGTTCTCCTTCTGAGATCTTGCCATCCCTTGGTGTGAGATCTCTTTGCTTAATCGAGAGATCGTTGTCTCTCGGTTCAACCATCGTTATCGGAATCGCACGTGTCAGTGTCAACCATCGCAATTGATTGACCTTCGTCATCGATCACTGTACAGTCACTCCTCCGGGCTCTTCACCGTCCTTCTTCATCGTCATCGCCATTGTCATCGTCCTCCTTCATCGTCATTGTCATCATCATCGTCATTGATTTTCGTCCGGTTTGCTTGAGCCGAGAACGATGAGTCCACGGTGATCGATTCCATCCTGTGCGATTTGATTATCCGACGGCCTCGACGATCTCAGACCGTTCAATACATCCCTTGATGTGTTACAGGACACACTAAACTCTTGGTATTGTCTCTTGATTTTCGACTGGTGGGTTAGCGGATCACGTTGAATCAACTAAGCTTTCGTTACTCTCTCTCTTCATAAACCAAATCACGGGAGACGTCGTGTGTTATAAAGAAGACGTATCAAGTTGAATCCACGAAGCATCCCCCTTGATCACGACGTCCGTTCATCACCGATATTCATTGGGCATCAACTTTTTGGTGTTGAAGAGTAACTTACGATCGACGTTGATTAGTGCTCACTACCTCTGCCTCTACGCTTCTCTCAAGGATTGACCAGTACACTTTTACTGAGTTAGTGGTTCATTGGTGAGTCCCTCATATGAGGTCTTCATCACGAATGCAGTTTGATCGGTTAACAAATATCAAAGGCAAATGATTTCTTTATGAAGATGATGATGAACCAATATGGCTCACAGATCATGACGATGGTTCGTCAGTAAGGAATTCTGGTTATCTCTAATAGGCAAGATCTTAAACCCGAAGAAAAAAAAAGTGGAAAAGCTTCTTCAAACAATGCCAGCTCAATGGGGTTTACAAGATAGGATCACATAAAATGACTTGGGAAATGGGAAGTTTCTTTTTAACTTCAGCTCTGAGGATGATCTAAACTCTGTTCTTCGGCAGAGTCTGTTTCATTTCAACTTCTCTATGTTTGTGTTGGTCCGCTGGGAGCCAATATTACACGATGACTATCCATGGGTAATCCCATTTTGGGTTCAACTGGTTGGTTTTCCTCTACACTTATGGACATACAAGAACTTGAGGAATATTGGTGGGCGAATTGGACATGTTGATACATTGGAGCTCTCTAAGGGTCGTATGCTGATAAAGATTGACTCACGCCGGCCACTAAGGTTCTCAAGGAAAGTTCAATCACCAGAGAGGGATGAGGTTACTATCGAAATGAAATACAACATGCTTTTTAAGCACTGCACTATTTGTGGATTACTTTCCCATGAGAAAGGATACTGTCCATCTACAAGCATCCAAACCTGGCTCCAGCCTCCGACATAGCGTTATGATGTCTTCTCTAGAGTTCATGTTCAATTTGAGAGACATTCTTAGAACTCTCCGGCACATGAGGAGTATGATCACCTCCAGGTGCCTCGGCTATCCTTGAAGCAAAGGAAAGATCATGATTATAGAGAGGATAGTTTTCATCGACATGACATAGGAGAGCGAAATTATGAGAACAACCACATCAGACCTTATTCCAGGTCTGATTACCGAGGGAAGGATCGCACAGACAGAGTTTTCAGGAATCGGAAATACTACTATAGAAGTAATAGATATGGGGGAAGTAGGCATGAACCATATCATCGAAACCAGATCAAAGATGGAGAGCCAAACCAGCGGCCAATGTGGCTAATGGGGAGGGTAAGAGACGTCTAGCTATACATAGTAATGATTGGAAAGGGGTTTCTGAAGTTTCCCGTGAGGATACTTCCTATGTCTCACTAGATATCGGTCCTTATGAACAAACATCAGCTATCCCTATATCTCCGGTTGATTAGGAGCAGAGGGTGGGGATGTTCGTCAAAGGAGGATGATAACGAGCAAGACTGTGACACCATCTGCAGGGGTCAATACTATGGATGATATGTAACTATCCGTAGTAAGAGAGCAGCTCAGCACTTTCCTTCTCACCTTCACATGTGGCTGAGACTAGGGATGATCAGATTATTAGGGCATTGGATGACATGGAGATGGCAGAGCAAGAGGATGGAATGTTGAGGTTCAAAACAAAATGAAGATGACTTACTAGGAGAGGCGCTTTTGGAATCTGAAACTAAATTGCCAGAACCCTTATGTGTTGTGGAAGGGAAGTCAAAATCAGGAAAGAAGACTACTAGAGCGATGAATACATGCGCCAAAATGCTTGCTCCCTTGGGCTTTTCGAGTAAGAAGCTTGAGTTCCTTCGTCGGGGTTCTCCAAGCAAACGATCTAAGTCTCTGGGATCCAATGTGGCTGGTGGAGTGGGTAAGTCTGTACGACATAGTGCGAAGAAGATGAGAGACAGACATGCAAAAAAAGAGGATGTGATGAGGCCTAAAGACTCATCAAACAAGGAACAATGAAGACGATCAGTTGGAACTGTAGAGGGATTGAGAACAACCTCATAGTTTGACGCCTTAAGGAGATGTGTTAGAAGCATCACTTGTGTCCCTCTCTGAGACGAAAAATAATAGGTTAATGTTGCAAAACATTCATACCGATTTAGGACTTGATCGTTTGTTTACCGTAGAGCCGATTGGCCTTAGCTGTGGTTTAGCTTTATTTTCCTTGGAAGGATTTCAAATTAATGTTCTGTTTTCAAATAATCAAAAATTGATGTTAAGGCAATCATTGATGAAATAAAAGTCTATAAGACGTTTTTGTATGGTGATTTTGTGTTAGAACGTAGAGACCAAGTGTGGGAACATCTTACGCGTTTCTCAACAACAAGAGTGGGACTGTGGTTTATGATATGTGACTTTAATGAAATAACCGGTCATAATGAAAAAGTAGGAAGAAGACCTCGCTCAAACAGCTTATTCTTACATTTTAAACAAATGCTTAATGATTGTGGAATACTGGAATTTCCTTGTCCTGGAAATACATTATCATGGGTTGGAAAGAGGGCATGACGAACCACAGTTAGATGTCGATTGGACAAAGCTGTTGGTAATGAGGATTGACATGAGAAGTTCCCACATTCTGGGGTAAATTATATGCGGTTCTGGGGATTGGATCATCGTCCATTCTAGTAAATATCCTTTCAAAACCTGCGAGAAAATCAAAATCTTTTAAATTCAATAAAAAGTGGATTGATAACGAGGAACTACGTCAGGTTATTCGGGAGGGCTGGAAATCTCCAGAACTTTCCCTTGATGCAAACATTATGGAACATATATTGAGTTTTCGTAAATCCTTAGGAAAATGGAGGAGGGTGCATGATTTAAATTCTGGAAAAGAGGTGGAGGATCTCAAGAAAAAGGTGGTGGGGCTGTACATGGATGATGACGCCACATCTGAGGAAATAGCGGAGGCCATGAAGGAATTATCTGATACTCTTAAGGCGGAAGAGATATTCTGGAAACAAAAGAGTAGAGTTTTCTGGCTTAGAGAAGGCGACCAAAATATAAAAATTTTCAACTCATTAACAAAGCAAAGGAGAGCAAGGAACAAAATCACTCAGCTTATCGACTCGAATGGAAATGCAGTTAAAGATGATGAGGGTTTAGTAGCCATTGCTACTAAATAATTTAGGGAGCTATTTGGGACATCTAATCTTGAGAATATTTAGAGGTATCTATAAAGATTACTAGGGAAGTTAATGAGGAGCTTACAGCCCCGGTAACAGAATGGGAGGTTAAACTATCTCTGTTCGCGATGCATCCAGAAAAAGCCCCAGGACCAGATGGAATGACAACGTTGTTTTACCACAAATTCTGGGATATCATAAAGGAGGATTTAACCCTGATGGTTAACCGATTTCTATTTGAGGGAACAATGACAAATAGATTAAACAACACAAATATTTGCCGTATCCCTAAGGTAGATAAACCAAATAAGATGTCCAAGTTCAGGCCTATTAGTCAATGTTAGCTATAAGATAATCTCAAAGGTCCAATGCTAGAGCTTAAAAAAGTCTTACCAGGATTAATTTTCGAAACTCAATCGGCGTTCATTGCTGGAAGACAAATTTCAGACAATGTTATGATTGCACTAGAGATGTTTTACGCGCTGAGAACTAAACCAAATGGAAGAAACAAGAGGATGGCCATCGAGACGGATATGAGCAAAGCATATGATAGAGTGGAGTGGACCTTTATCCAGGCAGTCATGCAAAAGATGGGGTTTTCAGATATATGGATAGATTGGATCATGCGATGTATAACTTCGGTTAAGTACAAAGTGCTCATGAATGGTCAGTTAAGGGGAAACATTGTCCCAGATAGAGGCATACATTAGGGAGATCCTTCGTCTCCTTTCATCTTTATTCTATGCACGGAAGCGCTCGTTAGCCTTCTTAATCATGTTGAGAGCCAGGGGAAGATAATGGGGATGCATGTTACACGCGCATGTCCCTCAGTATCTCACCTTCTCTTTGCTGATGATAGCCTTTTCTTCTGTAAGGTGGAGCCCCGTGAATGTTAAGAAGTAATGAAAGTGATTAGGAAATATGGGATAGCGTCAGGTCAATGCATCATTTTTGATAAATCTTCCTTGCTCTTTGGTAAGAAGATAAATGCTCTTTCTAGACAGCATATTAAAGATACGCTAGGAATATATAACGAAGGATGGATGGGGTCATATTTTGGAATACCAGAAGATATTAGTGGCTCCAAATGCAAACTCTTTGATTTCCTCAAGGACAAATTAATGCATAGAGTGAATGGTTGGATGGGTAGATGACTATCAAAAGGAGGAAAGGAGGTTCTAATTAAATCGATACTATTAGCGCTACCGACATATGTGATGTCTACCTTTCTGCTACCCTTAGAGATCTGTGAAAAGCTTGCAAGTGCCATTGCACAGTTTTGGTGGAGCTCAAATCTACCAAAGAGAGGTATATATTGGGCGAAATGAGAAAAACTTTGTAAACCAAGGAGTGAAAGAGGTTTAGGATTCCGTATGATACATGAATTCAATTTGGCTTTACTAGCAAAACAAATATGGAGACTAGTTCAATATCCGGATTCACTAGTGGCTAGGGTGTTGAGGGGGAGATATTACCAATTGAGTTCGCTTTTGCGCTCACTTTCGGTTAACAGTCCATCATATGTGTGGACTAGCATCTCGGCGGCAAGAGGTCTATTGCTATTATGTATCAGACAGAAGATTCACTCTGGGCATGAGGTTAAGGTGTGGGAGGATCCCTGGATCCCGACAATACCAGCTAGACCAGCCCATCCCTCTGCTCTAATTCTGCATTCGAATATGAGAGTTAGCGATTTAATAAATCCAGAGTCAAAGGAATCGGACATGGAATTGGTGCGCTTGGCACTACTCGAACCCAAGACCTCACCCTTTAACAACCTCCTCAGAGGAAAAACTGTCATCAATTGATCTGCAAGGGAATTACAATTTGGTATCAGAGCGGGTTCTATCTCGATTCCGACCCTGGTCGGTAATTTATGGGAATTTAATTTCATTAATTTTCAATGTTTCGGGATTGGGAGGTTTTGAAAGAAAAAGAATTGACACTTTTCTGTCCAATATCCTCCTATTAATCTTTAGCATTTTTTGATTGTTTTCTATTTGCAGAATTCAATCAAATACAAAGTAACTCAAAAGGCTATTGAAAATATAACAAACTCTATGAGCAAACAAAAAAACTGTATCCAATTTTATCATTATAGCCGTTTCGCGTGAGAAAACTTCCCTGTAAGACTTATATGGAAGACTTCTCTAGAAGTCTTCTCAAACAATAACATCTTAAAAATAATTTAATTTTTTTATAAAAAATATTTATATGGGGGAAAAATAGAAATCATGTACCCACAAACATTTGTAAATGATGTAAATTTATATCAACTAAAATTGAATAGTTTTCAACCTAGATGATTTAATATAGAATGAGTCATGATAGTCATTTTTTAAGTTTTAGTAACATATTTTATAGTATTGTAGGTAGTTTTAGGGGTAGACTTTGAATTCTTATCTTTTTAACTTTTTTTTTGAATTTGACAAATATGTGTTAGTGTTTCTCTAATAAGATGATTTTAAACACTTTCTAAGTTTGTTTTATGTTTAAGGAAGCATTTTTTGCTTAGTTAATTGATTTTAGGGTTTCAGAAGACTCCCAGAAGACTTCTAGAATACTTCCCGGGAAATCTTCTAACATATAATGCAGTAGAAAACTTCGTGGAAGACTTCATAGAAAACTCTACAATTGTCCCGCTTGAATTTCAGTGAAATTCAAATTTCCCGCCTAATGAGAAGTCTTCCAGAAGTCTTCCAGAAGCCTTTCAAAGATTTATCATTTATTAAATCTTAAAAATAATTTATAATTTTTATAAAATATCTTCTGATGGGAAAAAATCGAAATCATGTAAATATAAACATTTATAAATGATTTTAATTCAGTATAGTAAAAATTTAATTATTTCCACCATAGATGAGTGAATGTAGATTGAGCCATTATAATCCTTGGTTAAAGGTTGTGTAGCATATGTTATACTATTGTTGGTATTTGAAGGGTTAGATTTTGAAATGTTATATTCACCATTTTTTTTAATTTGAGGAATATGTGTTAGTGAATCTCTTATAACTTGATCTTAATCTTAAGCACTTCCTAATTTTGTTTTATGTTTAAGGAAGTGTTTTTTGCATAGTTAATTGATTTTAGGGTTTCAGAAGACTTCCAGAAAACTTTCCGGGAAGTCTTCTAACTCCTGGAACACTCCGAGAAGACTTCTCAAGAAGTCTTCTAACTCCTGGAAGAGTTCCTGGAAGATTCCGAGAACACTTATCAAGAAGTCTTCCAAACTAAACCGGACCTTAATTTACCTTCAATTTGAACTTAACTGGAAAAAACCAAAATATATTTAACCTAACCTAATAATTTACGGGACATATAAATAGTATTTGTCACTGTTTTTTTTTCACTTTTTGGTGTTTTAGAAAAAACAATTTGGTGGAAACCCTAGCCCCTCTTCTAAGGCGATTACTGTGGTGATTTCCGACGAGTCTCTTCGCCGTCATTTTCACTCCATGTTATCTTGTTTTTTCCGATCAATCTTGTATCTCTTCATCGCCGAAGTGTATTATAGTAGATTAAACTAACCGGTTACATTTTATTTCAGATCTGAAACCGTTCGTTTCTCCCTGTGACTTCTTCCTCTATTTCTTTCCTTTCTGCCCTCAATTTTTCTGCATCGGTCGGTAAGTTCACCCATTTGTCCGTAATTCTTCATGGAAGTCTGGATGTTAGTAAAGAACTCTTGGTGTGTTTGTTTTATGTTTGAGATGTTGTTTTGTCACTTTTTGCAGGCTGGAAAATGGAATTACCAGAACTTCTGAAGAGGTTGTTCACCCTAGGGGAAGCACCCATTCCATTGAAGAGAATTGGATATCATACCGATGACCCCAAATTACTTCCTTCTGTAAAGGATGCTCTCCATGCTGATGAATGGGAGGAGCTGAAGAACTCTAGGTGGAAGTCTTCACAAAGTTTTGGGAGTTGAACTTTGGATGGACGTCAAGGCTGGTTCACTTTATGCTCTCTTTTCAGCTTGACGTCAAGAAGAGGTACGAGATTTGGAGTCTCATTGGTCCAAACCCGGTGAGGTTTTCACTCATTGAGTTTGAACATCTCACAGGTCTAAACTGAAAATATGTTGAGCATGTGGAAAATCCGCATGTAGAGCTGACAGAGGATTTGTATCGTTTCTGGGAGTTGATGGGTGTTGATATCGATTCTGGTCCAAGCTCCCAGAAAATAATGGCGGCGTGTGGGAGATGTGGAGGGTGGTCTTGGGATGACCGCATGAGGCTGGGATACCTAGCCATCTACACATGATTCATTGAAGGACAAAAGTCCTCAACCGCTACAGGGGCTAGCCCTGCAAGGCTAGTGATGAATCTAGAAGACTTTGAGACTTACCCATGGGGGAGACTGGCGTTTAAGATCCTGATGGACTCTGTGAAGGGTAGATATTTGACAAAGTCTTATACCATTGATGGGTTTTTTCAAGGACTCCAAGTCTGGATCTACTTCGCTCTGCCCGACATTGCTGCGGAGTTTGGAAAGCCCATACCAAACAAACCGAGTCCTCCTTTGCTGGCTTACAAGGGATAAAGGACGAAAATTTTTCAAAGAGTGTATCAACACACATGTATGTCTGATTATTCCCAATAGTATGGTAGTGATTATTGTCTCAGTATCTAACTTGATATGCTTTACTTCTGCAGACTCGCGTGGTGAACCTTGTGGTGAAGGAGATTGGTGAAATGTTCCCTCAGTGGGACAATGATAAGACTGATGTGGCGGTTGATAACCTAGTGAATATCATGTGTGGTGGTGAAGGTAAGGTGAAGTGGAGCAAAGAGTGCTGGCCAGACGAAGGTACTAAGCCGTGGACCAATCCAAAGTTTATCATTGTGAAGGATGAATCTCTTGTGCCTACTGTGAAGAAAGAAAGAAGACCCTGGAAGAAAATTCGTACAGTCTCTGAGGCTCGTTCTGAGTCTTCTGTTTCTTGGAGTGGGGTTAAGAAAGAAGAGCTTGAACAAAGCTTCAAGGACTTGACGAAAGTTATGACTGATGGGTTTGGGCAGTGCCTAAAGGAGATAAAGCTTCTTGCCGATAGGATGGAAGCTGTGGAGAAGAAGGTGGGAATCAACCACAAAGTCACTGCTTCAAATGAACTTCAACTCACACTTT
This sequence comes from Moricandia arvensis, assembly GCA_905132765.1. NCBI lineage: Eukaryota > Viridiplantae > Streptophyta > Magnoliopsida > Brassicales > Brassicaceae > Moricandia > Moricandia arvensis. The sequence continues at coordinate 65,365 of CAJHQP010001586.1, forward strand.
CAGAACCGGATAAGACTGCGCACGAAATAGGGGTTAGTACTGAAACCTCTCCCAAAATCAAAGTGAAGAGAAATAGTAGGCGAAATAGTAAGAATAAGAAGTGAAAGTTGTATGCTCCGATGGATGGATCATGTGTGGTCGTTTGTTGCTTGTTTTTGCTTGGTTTTGTATGGATTTTGTTTTCATTTGTTGGTTGGAACCTTTGGCTAAGTTAATGTTATATGGTTGGAATCTTTGGTTTGGATTTTGTTTCATTTGTTGGTTGGAACCTTTGGTTGTACTTGTCCTGACATTTCTATTGTACTCGGAAATTGCAGAGTGAGAGTGTAAATAGGGAGAAAGCATGAAGTGTGAACATTGTACAAGCTGACAACAAAGTACTGAGTGGTATCAAAGAACCGAGTAGTATCAATGCACCTCGGGTCAAGGAGGTGGAAGACACAAGTGTTGTCATTATGGACAAAAAAAATCAACCATGTCAGATTTAGTTAGGGAGGAAGAGAGACGCCAGATAAAGAAAGATGCTACCATGGCATTCCTCAGGGGAAAGAGTGAGCGAGAAAGGAAGCTTGCTGCGTCACAACAGTCTCCTTATCAGGGCAACAACACAGCCAAAGTGATCGTACCAAAGAAGAAGTCTGGTCTTGGCTATGACCCGTTTGCTCCCGTTGACAACAAGAAGAATAAGTTACTTGTTGATTTTTTTGTAAAAAGATCCGCAAGTAATAATCTCCCACAGAAGACTAAGTTGCTTGTTGATCTAGTTTTGTTGTTTTCATGAATCATAAAGTAGCTTTTGATAAAAGACCACGGGGCCAAGTCTGTGGTATTCCATCATCTGAATACCCATAAAATGGCTCTACGACTCGGTAAGATTTTTAAGCTTTACTTGTGGAAGTCTTCTGGATGTCTTCTGGAAGTCTTCTGTAAGTCTTCTGGAAGTCTTCTGTAAGACTTTTATCTTCTAAGAATCTGTCTGACTTGTTATGTTTACAATGTAAAATATGGATGCTTTTATCATTTTACTGAGGCAGCGGTTCCATAAGAAACCAGTGCTTTTAGGACCGATAAGCTTTGCTTTCTTGATCATGTGTTTAGTAGGATGTGGACGTTGAAGTACCCAGAGTTTAAGAGCTCAGAGCCTGATATTAACGGGTTATGAAGGCGGCTCCAAGCCAAGAATTTGGATCTTATGCATGTTTAATACCCAAATTTTGCCAAACAAAGAATATTTGGGGATCAGAGGTGGATGAAATTTATGCGCCAATGAACTTTAAGAACGATCATTGGATTGCTATTTGGGTGTCCATTCCAAAGAGGCATATCACCATCTAGGACAACATTAGTTCCCATATTAAACATGCTCGACTTGACGAGTTAATAGAGCCATTTGCCATGATGATACTTATCTTCTTGTTGAATTTTCTACCTCCATTGAAGAACGAGTCAATTACTCACTAAAGCCATTCACATATGCGAGAGTGACTGCCAGAGTACCTCAGTGTTGTGCTGGTGATTGTGGTTTGTTCACCTTGAAGTACATTAAGTGTCATGCTCTAGGCATGAAATCATTTCCTTCGGTCTTGTGTGATAAGAACGTTAAGAGTATTAGGGAGAAGATGGCAACGAAGATATTTGATGAGACCCGTGGCTACAATGGGATAGAAACCGAAGGTATGGACGGCTTGAATATGTATGAATGAATGTGTAATTTGTGTTTGATGTTTTTTCCGCTTTTGTAACCTTCAAATACATTAACAGTGTAGGATAAGATTAACTTTTTTTGTAACATATCCTCGTACCAAACTAGACTTGTACAACTAGTTTGGTAATCCACTAATATTTTGTAACCTATTCTAATTAAGGAACCTATTCAAACACAAGACATAAGACATAAGTTCACAAGACATAAGTTCATAAGACATAAGTTCATAAGACATAAGTTCACAAGACATAAGACATAAGTTCATAAGACAAGACATAAGATAAGTTCATAAGACATAAGATAGATAGCTGGAAGACTACCTAGAAGACATCGTAGAAGACTTACAGATTACCCCCGACAGACTTAGAGAAGACTTCGCACCAGAAGACTTACAAGTATGTCTTCTCACTCGAAAACTTACAAGTATGTCTTCTCACCAGAAAATTTACAGAAGACCCCCGGCAGACTTACAGAAGACCCCTGAAAGACTTACAGAAGACATACAGAGTATACTTCACACTAGAAGACTTACAGAAGACGTCCAGCCGACTTACAGAGGACTTGCCAGCAGATTTCCGAGAAGATCAGTTCTCACTATTTGGACAATTTGGATGTGTATGACCAGGTTGTCTGCAGTTTGAGAAGCTATAATCCTTCTGTAGCTTCCGCGGTTTGTCTCCTCTCATCCTAGATAGCTTCAACCAAGATTGCCATCTTGATTTCTTTTCTCTACTCGGACCACGCGTTACATCTGGAGGAACACAAGTGCGGGACTCAACTTTTCCACCACAAGGATATATATTCTATGAGTATCTTGCATAAAAATATTCCCTTGAGCATAGGGGGCACACAAGTGTGGCAATATGCAGATTAGCAAAGGTTCCAGGTGCTATAGCATGCAAGCAAGGTATTTTATCGATTCCATAAACACCAAAATCACACTTAATATGTTCCAAATCAATAACACAGTCCTATTTTCCACCTGCCACAAAAAATCACCATCCAACAATTGGTTGGACAGTCATCGTATCCGCTAACTCCTCACAAATCGCCAATAAGTATTCAACTCCCCAACTATGTTCAGTTGTGAGATTCATAGCATCTTCTCGCTTTTTCCAATACCTCCTTCCCAAAATATCCCTTATAAACTCCAAAAGAAACACTATGGGAAATCCTCTTTCCCTCTTGGGGGCAGAGTCAATAGATTCAGCTATGTTGCTCATTTTTATATTGTACTTTTCTCCATGAAAATGAACCCGTGACAAGAGTCTCATGTTCGCTTCCTCCAAATATGTTGCTAGTGTCGTGTTAACACTCCGGATCTCATCCATGTAGCGGCTAAAGTCTAAGAGTTTATGAGCATAAGCATCGACTTTATCCAAGTAGAATAGATGCTTCCCTTTATACTTTTGGACAATGTTCTATTGTAGGTGGTAATAACAAATTCCTCGGGTTGGCCAAGGAAACACCTTATCACACGCGCTTTTAATGGCTGGGTACCTGTAGGAGACTATCATCAAACATGCTGATCAGATACACAACTCCTCAGATTTGTGAAAAACCATTCCCAAGCAGCATCATCTTCTATATCTACGATTCCAAAAGCCAATGGAAATATCTAAAGATTATCATCTTGTGCAGCTGCAACTAACATAACAGCTTCATACTTCCCACTTAGGTGAGTCCCATTCACCACAATGACCCTTCTGTAATACTGAAAACCAGCAATAGAAGCTCCAAATGATATAAATAGATACTTAAATATATTCTCAGCATCAAGTTTTATACTAGTCTTAGAACCCAGATTTGCTAATGTGATTTCCTCCAAATATGAAGGCAGCCTCTCATACCCTTAATCTGCTGATCCTCTTACCAATTTGTGAGCATGTAACAATGCTATGTATGAAGTGGTGTAATCTAGAGTCATACCAAACATGTTCCTCATTGCATCTTGGATATGCTTCTGATTTAACCCATCAATGATTCCAACGCGATCTATGAAAAGTTGACCAACATACTTCGCAATAAAATGTTCCGGTGAGCCCATCGTTGAGACACAAAACATGTATGAGTCTTCACATACTTTGTTACCCAAAATGTGTTTGTTCCATGTTTCACACTCGCTCTAAGCTTCCATCCGCACCCACGAACACGACATTTTGCTACAAGTAGAGTTTTAGTGGTCTTGTATATTTTGAAGGAGAATTTATGCTTCACCGCTGTCAACCGCAACTCTGAAACCAATGCCGCTTTACTGATAAAACTCTGGTTGACATAGATATTGTTGTCAACTATCCCATTCGAGCTTCCTCCTTCATTAGCATATGTCTCTTTGAAATTCTCAAAACGTATATCTTCTTCTTCTTCCTCATCATCATCTTTAACTCTTCCATACTCATTATAATCTTTAAACTCATCATCCACTTCAGCAACATAGTCCTCCTCCTCATCATTTACATCTTGAGACAATTTATCATCATCTTTCACTTCCACTTCATCTTCTTCTTCCCCTTCATTTTCTTCTTCCCCTTCACCTGCTAGGCTTCCTTTAGTGTTGGCATCATTAACATTCTCCATCCTGCCTCGGCTTGAAACACAAAGACGTACAACATGTGATTTATTTATCTTGTTCAAGTTCAAACTTGTCTATCACTTTTAACATAAATAGGAGGAGTATCAGGAGCCGTCTGTTGCATCATTGCGTCTGGTAACAAGTAAGTTAAATCCACAACCTCTGCGTTCTTGTCCGGGTTATAATTTTCTCGAGCCATTTCAACAAGTTCAGCATGTGTAGAACCATCACTCAAAAAGAACATTCTCGCTCTGTTGACATTATCAACCACAAAATCCCAAGAATTATCTTTCACCAACTACTCTCCGTATACAACAGGTAAATGACGCATCATCTGCAAAAATATATTAAAACACATTAGCAAACATAGAACATCATGTTAAAAAAAATTGGAGAAGACTTCTCACGGAAGGCTTCTTAAGAAATCTTCTGTAAGTCTTCTCGCGGAAGACTTCTTAAGAAGTCTTCTACGTTTAGATAGAAACATTAATAAACATAAAAAGTTTGCAACCTCCTAATTATCATCATTAAGTTATGAATTTCACTCAGGAGCTCCAATAATGACTAATACACATTAATTAACAAGAAAATATTAAGAATTCGTTTTGAGTTTTGAGAAAATTGAAGTTAATAAAGATTGACGTAGAAGACTTCCTAAGAAGTCTTCCCTACAGAAGACTTCCAAAGAAGTCTTCCGTTTAGCTCAAATTTACAATTGCAAATTTACAATTGCAAATTTACGAAGGAAGACTTCTTAAGAAGTCTACTCTACAGAAAGCATCTTGAGAAGTCTTCCTTTGTAAATATTGGCTTACTTCTGAATTTAAAAAAAATTCTAGAATTTCCCAGAGAAGACTTCTTTAGAAGTCTTTTCGGATAAACTTGTTGGTTTTGCAATTGACCGAAGTTTTTCAGAAATTTTACTTTTATAGAAGACTTTTCGAGAAGTCTTCTGGCGGAAGACTTCTAGGGAAGTCTTCTTTTCTATAACATGATGTCTTCTCACAGTCACCATAAATTTGCCGGGGTTACTTTTGCAATTAAAAATTAATAGAAAAACATTAAATATTAGTGAGGAGACTTCTTAAGAAGTTTTCTCGCGTTACCAAAGGTTTGACCAGAAACCCGGAATAAAACTTGAGAAGATGTCTTAAGAAGTCTTCCTTAAGAAGTCTTCTGATTGATATTTAATTTGCTATTAATTCTTAGTTGCAAAAGTAACCCCGACAGACTTATGGCGACGATGAGAAGACTTCATGTGATAGAAAAGAAGTCTTCCCTAGAAGTCTTCCGCCAGATGACTTCTTGAGTAGTCTTCTACAAAAGTCAAATTTCTGGCAAACTTCGGTCAATTGCAAAATCAACTTGTTTATCCGAGAAGACATCTAAGGAAAGTCTTCTCGGTTCTTCTTAGGGAAGTCTTCTTGTCAAAACACGCAAAGGGTCAATTGCAAAACTAACCTATGCATTGACCAGAACTTCTCTAGAAGTCTTCTTCGCGAACATATCTGAAAAAAATATCGATTTCATACCTTGGACCGTCAGATGACTTGCTTAAGCTTATCCAAGCACACAGAACTTCACTATGCAAGCTACCAATCCGTTAGTGACCAAGATACGTGAGGTTCGACGTCTCTATGAAAATTACAAAGGTTGGAATCAAAATCTTGGGTTTTTTGGTTGACTTTTAGGGAAATTAAAGGGGTGTAGTTTGAGTGCATAACAAATGAGACAGCAAGAGAAAAAATCATTTTTGGCCATTAAGACTTTCAAATTGGTTGTTCATGGTAGTTGGGGGATTGATGGCAAGGCAATATTGTAAATGTTTGGTGAAGATGAGGATGAAAGAGTAAAAGACTCATTTTCGAAAATAATAATAATGGCATTTCTGTGAATAATCCAAACTTTATGGGTGAATGAGAGAAAGTAAAGTTCTAAAAAAATCATGGGTCACATTTGCATTTGACTTTAATTTTGAGTCACTTTTGCAAAACCCCCTTAAAAATGACAATAAAAAAAATTGTTTTGTTATGGTCATATGTCCTAAAATGTATGTTTTTTGAGTCAAATTTTCTTATAAAAAAACATAGCAAATACCAAATAGTATCACAATTGCTTACATGGTGTCTTCATCTCTCGTTACCTAATTTACCAAAGAGATCACTTGTGTTTTTAAATGCATCAAGCTCTAACATTATCTTTAAAAATAATTCAAGCCATAACATTAATTTATCTTGAACATTACAATCCAGGACCAATCTATTTATTCAGTTGTACAACCCCATCTGCACTTTCTTACGATACATACTTATATGATTTGCATGATGAATAACTGGATTTAGGAAGTAATGATATGCTCAAATTACCTTAGAGAAATTCTCGCAAATAAGAGATTATTGTACTATTTAAAAATCGTATCCATAGAGAGATATTTCACATAATAGACTTATGGCTATCATATTAAGCTAGGCGGAAAATAGTAAATAACAAGAAAGTACATGTAGGAGTTGTAAGCTATGGAAGAAAGGTGCTAGTCTTAGGGTTCCATTCAGGTTATCAAAACTCAAATCTTTAGATGTTAAGGGTTCGATCCTAGAACTCGAATTCAGTAAGTAAGATATCCAGCTCTCGCTGTGAGTCTAATCAGATGTCAAAATCCTATAATTCCAGATCATGCATGTGAATTAAGGAAGAGTGTCGACCAATACTACATTTAAACAAGCATTAATGTTCTGATAAATTTGTTCACTAAGTTAATTAAACCAGTTCTCACATGCGTATAACAACCTAGCTCATTAGGATTCAATTCAAGTAATTGACCATCTCTCGTATGCGCCTAAATATCCTATGATCAAGTTTCTAGTTAATTACACTAGAAAAAAGCAGTAAGAACAATCTTGTTGACGGATACAATAAATCACCCAATTCTATATTTCAGAAGTTCATCAAAACCCTAGAAAACCTTAAACCTAACAATGGATCTACTTAGATATGATCAGAGAAGACATAATCAAAGAAAGAATATATATCATATAAATAAATAACAAAACGAAATGATTTCCAAGAGAACTCTGAAGGAGCTCTTCTCTTCTCTCTAATCCTAAAAGAAAACCTAAAATAAAATAAAGCTTAGCCTAAATAATGGCTTAGAAAATGTATATATAGGGTTTAGACACGTTCAAGGGTCTTTTGTAAATAAGGGAACACTACAAGAAATATCGATATTGGCAGCACCGAGAAAACGCTATCATATCGTTTTAGTAGCGTTTTTGTAAACGCCGTGACATCCGCAGCTATAATAGACCCCCCCATATCATAGCGAATATTCATGCGCTATAAAGTACGAAGATATAACAGCGTTTTTTAATTGCTGTATTAAACCTTTGTAGTAACGATGTATTAATGCTGGTAAATATTATTATATGGCGTTTTGTTTTGTCAGCATAAATTTTATACTGACGTTTATTTTTTGCCATGGAATAAGTTCTTATAACTCTTTTTTCTGGATGCCTGCACCTATAATAGCGTATCCTGTATGTAACCGAATTGTAATAAGTAGCATTTTTATTGTACTACGTAAATTGTAATAGCATGAATTAATTTTTTTGAAATTTGAATAATGAAATATTTGGTTGTTGATTTCCTGGTATAATTGTTTGATTTGGAATATTGAATTGCTTAAATTGTAAATTTGGAAAAAAAATAATAATTATAATTAAAATGATAATTAAAATTTAGATTAGAGAAACATTAATTCAAAACATTAAGGATAACATTTTACTGAAGCAAATTGACAGAAGATAGCTGAAGCAATAATACATACTGAAGCAAATAAAACACACTGAAGCAAATAAAACATAGTGGAGGTAATTAAAATATCAGAGGATTGTGAGTTGGACGAAGATTGGTTCCATGTTTTAGCGATGACCTTTGCCTCTTGAGGACCCTCCTTGCTGTGGTGGAGCAGAGTTGATGGCACCAATAGCTCGGAGGTATTCCAGGTAGTCTGGGTCGATGTCGTTTTCAGGTTCCTCTATGCGTATCAGGCGGTAGCTTATGTTCTCGGCTCTGGTTATCTCATCTACATCATTTCCTCGTGAGGACTCTCCTCGTTGTGGTGAATGTGTTTTGACTGCTTCTTTTTGTGGTTTCGCTTGGGAGTGCACAGACGATGACCTTCCTTGGTTCCATTAGAGTTGCTAGACAGAGAAGTTAATTAAAGTTAAGATCTTTACAATAATAATAAGACAAAAAACAGAACTAATTGAATATTAAACCGAAAAAGTAACAAATGGAACAAGATATTGGAGTTTGATATCAATATTTGTAACTCTGACCTGGGAATTGAAAAATCTTTGAGATCTGTAAGGCTTCAAATCTTTTTGGATCTGCAAAACAGTTACCTTCGTAATCAGATTAATATAATAATGATCTTTAAGAAATGTAAAATCAAGGGTTTAGAACTCGGTAACCTAAATGAGAGATTCGTGGTGGATTTGAGATGGTGGGTTATGCAGATTTGTGGTGGTTTGAGATGGAATGAGAGATTGGTGGTGGATTTGAGATGGAATGATAGAATCGTGGAGTAGAGATTTGTGGGGGTTTGAGGATAGGAGAGAAGGCGATTAAGGATATTTTGGCTTTCCCTCATAAAAGCTGAGTCGACCAATCAGAGAGAAGGACGAGGATAACCTAAAAATCTAATCTCCACCGTTGGATCATCATGATCGAATGGATATAATAAGTCGATTATTTTCTTCTCTTTTCCACAAGGAAGCACTCGAAGCTTCTAAGTAATAACAACATGGATGTTGATCGATTTTGAGATGATTTAGGATGGTTTAAACTTGTCTTTGATATATCTACATTTGAAAATGATCATATAATTAATAGAAACAAAAAAAAGCAAAGAATACATCATTATGTGAACATATAAACCACAAACACTCAAAGTCCACCAATTTATACCCTAACCCCTAAAACTTCACACTAAAACACTAACCCTATAATACAAAGTTGTGGTGGAAAGCTGAATTGATTCTAAATTTTGACATTATTATCTTTTGGTAACCTTCAATAAACACCATAACTTTATTTTTTCATCATGAATCACTTAACACCGTCGTTACCCTAAACCCTAAAACTAAAGCTTACAAAATCAACCCTATCCTTACCCTAAACCCTAAATTGCTTTGATATATAAATGAAATTGTATTTTTTTTCTTTCTAATTTTGGGCATGTGTTGTGATTAAACATTTTAATTTTGGGCCATCTTTACATTTGAAATCATAAACACATTAGTTAAGATTTAAAAAGCATAGAAACATTAGTTAAGATCCAAGAGTGGCAAATAACAGAGTCACGTTCTAAAACAAAGAAACAGAAAAGCCGATCATGTCTTTAAAAAAAACAGTCATTAAAACAGAGTCATAAAAAACACATTCTTATTGCTTGGTTCCTTTGACTTGTTTTTAAACCTGCACAGAAAGACAAATCTGATTAGTTTGACATATTTAAACACTTATATATGTTAGAGATAAAGGAGATCATATCTCACCGGTAGAACTTTATCCTCTGGCCAAGCAAGACAGCTTCCAAGTGCATCAACCATATACTCGATCTCTGATGATGTCCTCCACACAGCAGCATCATTAACCTTGACAACATCCACAAAGACTCGACATGCACCAGGCCCCAAAGGCTGAAAGTGGACAAGATGCTCCGGACTACTCGATGACCATCGTCCTTCAGCAACGACCACCTTATTTCCAGACAGGTCCAACAGCTCGATTTTTTGATTCAGCTTGAATTTGTTACGCTGCAACCACAAACCAAACAGCATAACCAATATTCAGTAATCACAATGATCACCAATCAAGCAGTGTAACCACAAACCACAAAACAGAAGCAATATTGAGGATTGACAACCAGAACCAAGCAAGCAGATGAAACAAAGAAAGTACCACTGATCTGCGAAGAGGAGATGGTGGAATTACAGGTGACTGGACTTTCTTGGTCGCTGCAGGTATCTTTGTGGGAGCTGGTGGAGTCAATGGAGAATCCCCATCATTTGTAGAGTGATCTCTCACACTGGTTCCAGGTTTCGCGCTCAGTGGGGACTTTTGAGTTTTAGAAGTTGAACTTACTGCTTTTGAACTTCCTGCTATAGAACTTCCTGCTTTAGCACTTTCTGAATCAAACGCAACTCTATTTGCTGGCCATGCTACAAAACAGTTCTGATAATCCTCCATAGTTATCTTCCCCACAGTAGGCCTCCATATGTATGCATCAGGTTTTACTACCTCATCCACAAACACTTTTATTGCGTTTGGACCTAGTGGAAGTCCATTGACCATCGTTTGTGGTTCTTTCGTCTGCCATCGGCCTATAGCAACAACTTCCTCATTATGTATGTAGTCCATGAGTTGGCATTTCGTATTTGAACTGCTGAAAGGGCTCTGTAAAAGAAAACAAACAAGTTTCACTAAAGAAAGACTCAGACTTCGACTCAACTTCAGCTACAGAGGAAGAGGACTATTAACCTTAGGCGAATTTTCCTCTGGTAAATATGCAGTTGGAACGATACAATGATCCGAATGCCATGCAATCATTTCTCCTACTGCATCCTCCATTGTGAACATATTAGGTGCAGGTCTCCATAAAAAGTTTTCTGGTTTTGTTGCAGTCTCAACTAAAACCTTCACATCATTAGGCCCCAACGGAATCCCATTAACTAATTCCTCAGGTTCCGTTGAAACAACCCGTCCCTCAGCAACATTGACATTGACAGCAGCCCAGTCCACAAGATAACACTTCTGAAGTAACTTGGTATTTACACTCTGCGTCAAATACAAAAGATTTATATCAATTCATTTCTCCAGTTAAAGAGATAGATTGTGACAGAGGAAGTGAGTCCATACCTTGTTATTTGAGTTTTCACTGACATCAGTATCTTGTTCCTGATTATTCATCCTGGCAATTTGCTGCTGCAATTCATTAACCTGTTTCTCCAGAGACACTTGTTTTTTTCCATGGCAGCCATGAAGTTGCTCCTAATTTGTAAACAGTTTAATTTGGTGATACTAATGCCTCTGCCCATTGCTCTCAACCTGCCAGGTTGATCAGGTTCCAATATCTCGGTTATCAGATCATGCTTTGGATTCGTTGAGCTTGAATCTTCACGACCCTCAAGTTCTATCTCTGATGCCTTTCTTTGGAAAGAGATGAGAAATTATTAGATGAACAAGCAATCCAACTTCATAAGACAAAATTTGACTTACTATCTTTTCAGCCGCATTCACATTGACAGGCGTTCCATCCTTCTTAGTTCGTGATTTGATCCACACTCTTAGCCTTGACACTTTTGATGGGTCTTCGCTAGTCTTAACCAGATCTTCTCTCAATCTCATCATTCCTTTTCGACCACAAGTGTGAGGAATCTGGTTCTGTCTTTTCTCCCTGTAAGTGTCACTGACAACCTTGAAGGAGAACTTGTCTTGTCCCTGACGAAATTACGCCATTCAGCTGGCGTTACATTCTTGGGTCGCAGCTCCATCCTTGCTTTCAGTGTAGGAGCCTTCTTGATTGTGGTTACCAGACGTGATTTGGATGCTCTCCACAGACACCCCATCTGCTTAAACAAAGCATCCTTTTTGAAATCTTCGTCCACGTCAAACCTCATCTGTATTCACATATAGGAGACACATTAGCATATAACCAAATACTCGATCTCAAATGTATAAGTTGACTAAGCTTACCGTGCAAGATTTCCATAGCACAGTTCTGATTTCTTCAGTAACCTTCCTCCAATTATCAATGACCACCGGAACATGTTCACGTACTAGGGGACCCAAGTAGGAGGATAACATTACTGACCCTGGACCACAAGGTTCTCCCAAATCGGTGAAGTCAACATGTATCCGGTCATTTGGATCTTTGGCAATCTGCTTCATCTTTGTTGCTCCTCGATGTCTTTTACGCTGTGTAACTGTGTCAGCTGTCTGACTCTGACTCTGCTGTGCATCAGCTTTCTCGACTTCTTCCTCCATTTGGTCCTGTCCTTCGTCCTCTGCAACTTCTTCCTCTATTTCAGCATGCGCTTCTTCCTCTGCAACTTCTTTGGTTGGCACTTCTTCGAGGAATTGATCTTCTTCGTCTGAAACCTCTTTGTTTGGTACTTCTTCGAGGAATTGCTCATCCTGCTCATCAACCTCCATTTCTTCCAAGTCCTCCGCTTCTGTATGCTTTTTCTTTGGTGTCCTTGACTTTTTCACACGCTTGTTCTTACGATTCCCCATCAATGTTCACCTGAAACATCAAAGAGAGAGTTAGTGTCAATGTCTAAAAACAGAATGAAACACACAAGCAGAGAACAAAATCAAAACATAGAACACTCAAGCAACGTAAACACTCAAGCTAAGCAGATAACTTCATTACAAACAAAAAACAGGTTTCTTCCATTGCAACATCTGCAATATCAACAAGAAATTGTTTCGTTTCCTTTTATACATAAATTCCTTCACAATCAGCCCTGGCATTTGTAGAGTCATCAACCAAGTCATCAGCATCCATAGCTACAACCGCTGGTAATGGACCAACATCTGCATGACCATCTTCACAATCGTCTTCACTGTATCTTCTTGTAGGACCTCTCATAGCTACATACCAACTGGATGACTCATCTACTCTAGAATAAAATATTTGCTTGGCTTGTGAGGCGAGGATGTATGGATCTCTAGCAAAAGCCATTTGGCTTTGGCTCAGGTTGACTAGTTTGAATCCATCTTCTACCTTCACTCCATTTCCTATGTTTGCCCATTGGCAGCGGAATACCGGAATGTAGAATGTATTGTAGTCGATCAGCAGAATCTCAACCACTCTTCCATAATAAGTTACTAAATCAACCATCTGAGAAGTGTCTTTTGCACTTGATCGACACATTGATGTTGCCTCATACAAAACATCACTGTTCTGAGTTTGCCTGTCAACTGAAATGGTGTGAAACCGCAGACCATTAATGATATAGCCACTGTAAGCCTTTGCACTTGCACGAGGACCGTAGGCCAACCACTTCAGTGTCTCTTCGTGATTCTGTGAAGTAAATTTTATCTACAACATAAAATATTTAGTGTCAATACATATCTATAACACAACACTATAAAAATATAATTAGAAACTTGCCTGCTCTTTTAACCACGATGAAAATTTCTGATTATGGATTCTCCATAATGTTGTTGCATCACGTCTACATCTCTCATTACTGTCCTGTAGATGTTGTAGGTGCATGCTGGATATGAAAACATGACAAATGATTAGCATCTCAAGATACAAGCACTCAGAAGCTGCAAATTAAAATACAATACTTACTCCACAGAAGGTTCCACGATTGCCATATTGTGAATCACAGCAAGATGTACTATGTTCAAGTCCTTCTCAGAAAGAACACAATCAGTGCCTGCGGATATTGGACGTCCCTCCAGAATAGAGCTGCTCTCGAACTCAGTATTCCTTTCAGGTTTCTCTTCATAACTTGTTGTCTTTTTCAAGAACTCACTGCAAAACCTAACGCATTCCTCTGCAAGATAAGCTTCAGCAATACAACCCTCTGGTCTTGCAGGGTTTCTTAGGAAGTCTTTCAGAACTTTCATGTACCTGAATAAGATCAAATAAATCGAAGGCTAAAAGCAAGATTTTTGACTGAATAAGATAAGTACTTAGAAGATCAGTACCTCTCAAAAGGGTACATCCAACAGAAATGGACAGTTCCACATAACCGAGCTTCCCTGCCTAGATGAACTACCAGATGCACCATTATATCGAAGAAGCTTGGAGGAAAAAACCTCTCCAACATGCATAGAGTTTCCACAATTTCTGCTTCCATAATCTCAATTTTATCTCTATCAATAACTCGTTGACAGAGATGATGGAAGAAACCACATAGGCGTCCAATAGCTATCCTAACACCTTTAGGTAATAACCCTGTAATACAGAACCATTGGAGATCACAACACATACTTCAAATTGTGGACAAATACAAAGTTAAAACATGGTGAGTAAATACCTCTAATCGCAACAGGAAGAAGCTGCTGCATCAAGACATGGTAATCATGTGATTTTATTCCTGATATCTTACACTCCTCCACCTTCACACACCTTGATATATTTGAGCAGTAACCATCCGGACCACGAAATTCAGATAGACGCTTGCAGAATATTTTCTTCTCTTTGCTGGAAAAAGACCAAGGAGCTGGAGGAAGGTAAGTTCTTTTCCCAGGGGGTTGAGGATGTAAATCCTTCCTAATGCCAAGCTGTTCAAGATCTTTTCGACACTTAAGTCCATCTTTTGATTTGCCACAATGCAACAACGTTGCGATAAGGCTTGCAACAACATTTCTTTCAACGTGCATCACGTCTAGATTGTGTCTAATCGGGAGTTCCTATACAAAACAAACACAAGTAAGAGTGTCAAAGAAAGCCAAAGATTGAACATTTATGAAAAAAAGTAGAGAGATAACTGTATAAGAAACATACCTCCCAATAAGGCAATTTGAAAAATATTGACCGCTTCTTCCATCTAGATAGCTCTTCCTCATCTACTGTTTCTTCCTTTTCCCCTGATTCATTGGATTCATCATCCGACTCTGATCCAACATGCTCTACAATCTTCCTCTTGCTTCCATTTACTTTGACATTTCCAAAGTCATTCTTGTAATTTCTGAGTAACTGGCTTATGTTATGACCACTCAGAATCCTACCATTTTTCCCATGCTGAACTTTACCATCAAACCATGATTTCTTTCCACGATAAGCATGTTGAGGAGGTAGACCTTTCCGATGGGACATATATACGTGCTTCCTGCAATGAGTCAGCCACATACTATCTGTGTTTTTCCCACACACAGGACATCCCATTTTGCCCTTTACCTTACACCCTGCAAGATTTCCATACACAGGAAAATCCTGAATGGTCCAGAGAAGCATTACTCTTAACTTGAAAGTGGTGTGACTGAATGCATCATACGTGACCTCTCCTTGCTCCCACAGAAGGTTTAGATCCTCTATAAGTTGTTCTAAGTACACATCAATATTGTTTCCAGGTTGGGTTGGACCAGGAATCAACAATGAAAACATGGTGTTCTCCTCCTTCTTACACTTTTCAGGTGACATGTTGTAATTGACTAGCAGGACCGGCCAAGCACTGTAGTTCACATTCTTCATGCTAAAAGGATTGAACCCATCAGTGGACAGTCCAAGCCTAAGGTTCCTTTCTTCAGCAGCAAATGACGGGTATTTGTCATTCATTTGATCCTAAGTAACAGAATCTACTGGATGTCTGCTTTTTCCATCAGTGCTCTTGTTACTAAAATGCCGCCTCAAGTCCTTCGCCATTTCCTCAGACCTGAACATCCTCTTCAGACGTGGAATTATCGGAAAATATCTCCGAACTTTCTGCGGAATACCTTTCTTCAACTCCCCTGTCCGCATGTCTTCCATCTTGAAGCATTGCATTTTGGACAGTTGTCTAGCTTCTCAAACTCCTTTCTGAACAGACAACAGTAATTCACACAAGCGTGTATCTTCTCATAGCCCATGTCAAAAGATTTCAGAAACCTTTTCACTTCATACAAGGATGTGTGCAAGACATTCTCCTCGGGTAGCATCTGTGGTAAAGTCTCCAGCAAAAGATCGAAGCTTCCATCAGACCTACCACTCTGTGTCTTTATCCTAAACAGTGAAACTATCGCCGAGAGCTTGCTTTTATTTGCACAACTAGGATAAAGAGGTGTCTCTGCATCTGCTAGCTTAGCAAGAAACTCATCTTCTTCCTTATCTTCACCTTCAGCAACCTCACTCAGATCACCCTGCCTAATAAAATCTTCATCCAGAAACTCAGCTGCTTGGTATAACCCTAAAATCTCATTGTTCCTCTCACTTGCATTTCTTCTGCAGTCAGCCCCTGATATTACGTCTCCATGATGATACCAATCCTCCCTCAGCTTGTCACTCAAATCCATTCCCCTGGTTACTAGATGATCAACAACAACATCGGCTGAATGACGATCCACATTGCGACAGTCTATGCATGGGCAAATGATCAACTCACACTCTGCTAAATCTGCACCAACACACCTAACAAACTCCCATGCACCTCTCTCATAACGAGGATCAGCTCTTCGGTTAACACACATGCAAGCATAATTTAAACTCTATTAATCACACAACAATAACAATAACTACACTATACTTTGTTTTTCCTTACCTGTTTAGATGAACCCATGACTTTTCGACCATTTTTATGTTCTTAGTTTCTAACCGACAAACTAAATAAAACAAACAACAAACACAGACATTGTCATTCACATAATAACCAATAACCAATCAACTACTCTTTTTTTAGAACAACAAACAATCAACTACTCAATAGACAAACAATCAGATACTAAAACTCACACAATAAACAATCGGATATAAAAATGGTCGAAAAAGAATCACCTCAATATGATCTTCAACTCGCCTTGATCTTTAACAAACAGAAGCTCAAACCTGCAAATCAAATGACCAAAAACAAGAACCACAAATCAAATCAATACTACAGTCCTCACGATATCAATCCAAAACAGATTTGATTATCTCTAACCTGACTTGTCTCCTCCTAATCTTCGTGACCTCAAATGAATCGAGGGTTCTGAGAAACTAGAGAAATCAAAGAAATCGAAATTGTAACACCTGAAAGCAATCAAAAAAAAAAATCGATCTATGTTTATCGGGAAAATCGACAAAATCGAAACTGGGTTTCACCTGCAATTGACCAACGGCGATGACAACAGCTCCGGCAGGAAGAGCGTCGTCAACTTTCGGAGAGATCGAGGCCTCCAACTTTTCGATCTGTGGGAGAGCTCGAGGTTTCGATGAGAAGCAGAGGAGGAAAAGACCAAAAATAAACCTAAGTGTTTTACACTATACCGCTATTAATCTATTTTTTATTAATTTTCTTTCCCGGGTTAATGAAATTTTTCACTAGCGTTTTTAAAACGCTAGCATTAAGTCGGGACATCTTTTAGTAGCACTTCGTGAATCCGCGCTACCGTGAAATGCTACCAATACCCATATTTCTTGTAGTGGAAACTTTAAGACAAAGTTTCAATTCTTGAAACTTCATTAAAATCTGTTGGTTTGCTGATTTGGAGGAGTGTTTATCGATACTCAATTGGTGTTGGTCGACAATAGTTGATTCTCAACTGCTTCCTCTCGTGAGTCAGATGACTACTCTTCAATAAGACTAGCATAACTTTTGATCGAGGATTTTGATTGACCTCAAAAAGGTTGCATTGTAAGGATAAATAAAAGCTCTATATTGTGTAAAAAAATGAGCTCAATCTCACCGTGAGAAGGCTTACATCCAAAGCTGAATTTCTGACACATTTCCACAGTTATGCACCTCAATAGCTCCAAAATCTCCAACGTTCCCCCAAAACGTACCTAAACCTGGATTTTCTCTAAAAAAAACTCTAAACACATATAATAGATTCTATAAAAGACTTATACCAATGTCTAAAAGTGGTAAAATCCATTGTATATTAACTCCCCCAGACTTATCCTTTGCTTATCCTCAAGCAAAACATATAATGAACTTGTGTAAGAGATTTGAAAACGAATGGACTCATTTTCTCTTCAGAACACAACCATCACCTCTACGTTGTTGCAATCTACATCAGATGAGTTCCAACTTTAAATGTACTTCCATGTACTTAGCCTTAGTTTGGCAAACTGACCATCAAACCCACAACTCATTAGATATCGTTTGACATACCCCTCTATTGACCTCATTTATGCAGTAAATGAATAGGCTTTATCGTGGGAGTATCGATAACTAGACAAATGGACTCTTGCCCCAGTGGGTATCTGAATAAACATGTAGTCTTCTCTGAACCCTTTCCTCCACTTTCTCTCTTCTCTGAATTTTTTCCTCTACTTTTTCATTTTTTTTATTCTTTTGATTTTTAGGTCTGCAAAGTGTAAGCAAATAATGGAGTCAAAGGAAAATTCCCTACCCCTTGCTTCCACCTTTGTGTGGTCATCCCATCAAATTAGAATAGTGGGGTCACATGAAATTTTCATACCCTCTCAGTATCTTAAGAAGTTATCTCAATATTTTATTCTTTTCTAGATGTCGAAGAGGGGAACAAGAAACACACAAAATTTTACCTTCCAGACCTGCATGAGGAATCCGGTCCAAGTGTATACCAAGCCCCAAAACAAATGATTAAGTAGATTAAGGTTGTAGGTCAGCTTCAGTTCCTTCAAACATTCTGAGCAAGTGTGGATATTACTGGCATCGATTACCTTTGGTGTTTCCATTCAGTACACCCTAAAGTCAGTATCTCAGAGAATGGTGCTAAAGAGGGGTTAGGAAATTGGTTCAAAACAAAAGTTCATCATCTCCAAATGACTCTATTTTGACTCAATAAAATGAATCAACTGACATTCAACAAAACACATCATTAGTAACTACCTCCCGCATACTTAAACAATATTGTCCCTAATTTTATATAGTCTGAGATTGGCGAAGGAAATAAATGAAAATTGTTAAAATGTAACAAGGTTTCTGGGTATACCTGCTTCCTGCAATGAGCGTCGAGCGATGTAGTTAAGTGTCGGTCGACTCTTGGCATTGTGGCATCAATCGATGCTGGCCAGCTGTCGATCGATGCTGGTCCTCAACTCATGAACCTTGGATTTTTCTCTCGATGAACAGTGTCGATCGACGCTGCTACAATGTCGTTCGACGCTGCTACAATGTCGCTCGACGCTGCTACAATATCGTTCGACGCTGCTACATTGTCGTCCGACGCTGCTACAATGTCTTTCGACACTGTTACAGTGTCATCACTGTTCATCATCATTTTTAGATGAAATAGAAATTACCTAACAATGTATGGCCTCCCACTCAACGCTTGATTTCAGTCATTAGCTTGACTTCTGGAGATCAGATGTGGTATAGACGAGAACTTGCTCCAAAACAAGCCTCAATGACTACTTTCTTCATCTTAGTCACACTGCTCGTGAAAGCCTTCATAGACACTCCTTCTTTACCTATCATCTCAGCAATAAAGAGTGATCAAACCTTTGAAAAAGGTTCTGAGAAGCTTCTGATACGCTCTCTGTATTTTCTGACACCATCTGAAAAGTAAATAATCAATGACAACTGAGGACCGCCCTTGGTCCTTTTTCTCTTCTTTCTCTTCTTCCCCAGACTTGTCTGATCTCGCGATGTACTTCCATCAAAAATATTTTGACAAACTTCACACTCCTTGTGCTGTGATACACGAAGCGTGTCGATCAACACCTAGGTGTTGTCGTTTGACACTACTACCGATGGGCCTTGGTCGATGTCACTTTTATATCTCAACCCTCTCTTAAGAGCTAGTGCTGAAGCGCCCTAACCCGGACCCTAGGTCCAGTGAGGTTGCTATGATTCAACCTGAATTTTCTAGGGCATTTAGTTAATTTTAAGGCCTTATTCTTTTAACAATCAGTTCGAACAATTATGTGATTCATTAGTTAGAGTCTAAACGCTTAGTATTAGAGTTAAAGAGGATAAACCGATCTTTATTTATAACACAAGGATTCATTTACAATGAGAGTTTGCCATATAAGCTATTACAAAGTAAAACGATCCTAGTCGGTCTATCAAATTACCATCCATCATCCCTTGGCTTCAGGTCTTCACATCTAAGCCATGTCCTTCCCACGATCACCATCTTGTCCTGAAACCAACAACAAACACAAACGATCTATCGATAAATTAGTGAGCGGTTTCTAAACATTCAACAAATATTCATATTCTTTCTAAGTTTAATCCGAAATCCCCTTAGTAATACTTGAATTTTCAAGTCGTTTAACCAGATCGATCAGGTTCAGTAGGCGGATCTATATCAGACCGTCTTACCACTGAACCATCCAGATTGGCCATAACCCGATCAAGCCATTCGGCAACGATCCATGATTTATCAGATCTACTACTTAAGCATCAAATCACATGATCGGCCCGGCTTACAGCAAAGATCCATTACTCGATCATTTATGCAGAAAGAAGAAGAAGACAATCATTTATGTAGAAAGAAGAAGAAAATTATGTAACCATTTGGGCCTATCGACCATGGAACCGATCAGAATCACCTGAACTATGGGCGATGGCTTATCCGGTCCATCCACTCACCTTAGATTAGTGTTCCGGAGTCTAAGTCCCAGCACGCTTCTCTTTCTCCCTGGGATCCATGTTTCGATTGTTCTTTAAGAAATCTAGTCAAAGTCTTTGTCGGCTTTACTAACTGATTCACTTGATTTCCAATCGATTAAGTTTTCCAATCGATTAAGTTTTCTTTCTCCGGATGCCTTTTTCTCTCTAGACGATTTGGGTGATTTTATTTGAGGAAATATGTGCCCAAATTCGATCCCAAGGCTTGATATTTATAGAAAATTCGATCCCAAATATGTGACCAAGGCGTGGAGGATGGTTAACCGGGTAAGTTTTTATTATTCTCTTTTGAGGACGAGCTTTTTCTTGACTTTGAGATACTTTTCAGGGTCTCCTTATGATGAACCGAGCGCTTGACGCGAGCTGCCAGGAGGAACGCATGGCTCAGTTCAGGGCTGGGACAGCCAACAATTAGATTGCTCGTCTGAGAGATGAGTTTGAAAGTTCTCGTCGTCGTGAGAGGGATTCGGTCGCAACGGAGGTTTGTCGCTCTTATAGGCGAGGGAAGAGAGAAATGGCTGATGTCATGAAGACCCGTCGCGAAAAGTTCTCGTATGAATTCGAGGACCTTATGAAGGGTTATAAGGACTTCGGGGATTATCGCGAATGTCGCGGAGTTGTGGGCGGACTATACCTCACGTAGGCCCCTGATTATTCTTTTGGTGCCGAATATGCGAGGCAGACCAGGCGCATGAACGAGAGGTATAGGGACTTTGCGATTCCTCAGATCAAGGAGAGGACGTGGGAAAAATGGGACTCGATTCTTGTTTCTCCCGACATGGAGGAGGCCGTTGTGGGGACTGCCGATGAGACGGGTGAGGTAAACCAGCCGACGGCTCCTCTTAATGTCAATGACTATTCGCTCGGTACATCGATGACTAGGTGCTTTGATTTTGATGAGTAACCGTGAGGTCACGGCTGATTCGGGAATGCATTCTTCTGCATTATTGTATGTTTATGTTTCGTTCGTTATCGGCCGACTATGGTCGTATGTAGCGGGACTGGCCAAGTGTGGCCTTGAATCCCTATCTTTTATTAGCTTTTATTTGAACAGTGCTTTTTATGATAAGTGGGTGTTAAAAAGATGTTTGGAATTTGTTTAATGTAGAAAGAAAACTCGAGTTGTCATCTCGACTTCCTCCCTTTGTTATGGATCATTCTATTTGTTGTTCGTACGAGATGTTCGAGGAGTTTTCAAATTTTTCGAGAACATTTAGATACAGATGAAAAGACATTCTTTTAGGATCTCGTATCTTTTTGATATCATGCCTTGAGACGTTAGAGACCAGTGTGATGAGCTTAGGGCAAGACCTAGGTTTACTTTCGGTTTAAGGCTTTGTGATGACTAATTGGCTTTCGTTTTGCCTGTTTTGATTTTAACATAACTCTGTTCTGATGTAAAGTCCACGATAGGTTCTCAGCTTATATGACTTGTCTGGTCGGAGTCGAGCATCTCTTCATGGACAATTTTTAAGTCTCCCGAAAGTGCTGACCAAAATTTCGGATTTCTTTTATAGCGCGCTATTTATCCTAGTCGGATGTGAGAGGATCTGTCCTTAGGACGGACCTGGGTGCGTCCGTTTAAGACGGCTAAAGTGCTCGGCGGGGCCAATTGTCGAGTGTTTTATAGTTGCGAATGGACTGGGGTGTGTTCTCGAAAATTCAGACGACTTCTCACCTATTTTTTCAAAAATTTACTTTGCGTAAGTAATGCTATGAGCATATAGGACCAGGGTCTCGTGCTACGGTCGGGAATTGAAATTGATGATTCGACCGAGATAAGATAGTGTTGAGTTGACCCGTTTCGAGGCAGAAAGATTTTTCGCGAGTTTCCATTTCTGGGATGGTGCGATACTCGTTTTGCTCGTGTATGGATGTATAAGATAACCTTTCTTTGCGGGATGATAGAAAATTTGTGAAATAATAAAGAAGTCTTTAAAGTTTTTTTGAAATTTTTGAGTACAACGTAAAAAAATTATTTCTGAATGTGGGAATATATGAGTATTCGTATATGTACCCACTCCCCCCCTCTTTTTAGAGAGGGGATAGCTGAACTCGTCTTTTGACGAGCTGCCTAAGTACCTCTTTCGAGGATCAAGCCACCTCGTAGTTCTGCTTGTTTGGGCGAGTCTGTTTACTCGGCCGTTGTGTTTGTGTTGACTGCGTCAGTTGCTGGATCGACGTCTTCCGTTGGACTTGTCTTCTTCAGTGGGCTTGATGTGTCGGGCACTGGAACTGGTTGTTCACTGGCCGTTGCTTGAGCCGACGATTCTAGGTCGTTCTTTTCCGAAGTATTTTCGGCTGATGCCTGGGCTATCTTCGGGCGTTTTGTCTTTGTCGTCGCGGTGTTCATGATTTGTCTTAGCTTATGCTTAGCCAGAAAACAGCGTCTCGACTGCTTCTCGCAGCCCCAAATCAAGTCAATCCCATTATGAGTTGGGAACTTAATGCCTAAGTGATAAATCAATGGGACTGCCTTCATGGTGTAGCGCCAAGGCGTGCCCATGATGACGTTGTAGATGGTCGGGTGGTCGACGACCGTGAAATCGACGATCTTGGTGACTTCTTTTGCCGCAACGGGTAAATTGATCGATCTGAGGGTCATTGACGTCGTGCCAGAGAAACCGGTTAGTGGTTTAGGTGATGGTACAACTTTTCCTAACTCGATGTTCATCCTTTTGAGAGTGTCGCGAAATATGACGTTGACCGTGCTTCCCGTGTCGATAAGAACCCTAGCGACCTCGATATCTCTTATCACGAGATCAATTACGAGTGGATCGCAATGTGGCTGATCAATTCCTCCGGCCTCTTCTTCGTCGAAAGTTATAGCTCCTTTAGGAGTGTCATTGATCGTGGGCCAGATTGGCGAATTCGCGCTTGTCTCGACCTTGTGCTGATAAGCTTTGATGGCCGAGACGGTATCGCTGCAGAATTGCGATCCGCCGACGATCATGTTTACCCTGCGACGGTTGCTGTCGTTGCCCTTCTCGTCCTACCTTCTTCCGTGCTTTTCCCCCGATTGGTCCCCTTGAAAAGGTGGAGACTTCGGCGAGTTCTCTGGTGAGCATCTTTGCGGCTAATGTCGAACCAAGAACTTTGCAGTTAATGGTCGAGTCTCCGCGCATTTGGTGAAAGTCGCAGAAGGCATTTTTGTCGTTATTCGGATTTAGGGTCCACGTGTTACCCGTCGTCTGTCCTTGCTCCGATCCGGAGTTAATAGCGTAGCTATGTGCTCCATGGGTTTCTTCGTCTCCGCATTGGACGCTTTTGTCGTTGCGAGGGTTTTCTTCGTTAATTTCTTCTCCGACCCTGGGTTTTTCGACGCATTCTTCGTTGGCTTCCATTTCTGGGACAAGACCTTGGTCTCCTCTTCGATGATGATGTAATCCTTGGCTTTGTGAAGCGCTTCTTGGATTGTACGCGTCTTTTCCAAAGTTATCCACTTCCTGAATTTGACTTGAACCAAAGTGTTTTTCAAAGTGCGTCTATTGCAACTTTGTCGCTTGTTCCGCTGACTCTAGCCATGACGGTTTTGAACCGTTTTATGAAGTCGCAGAGAGTTTCGTTCTCTCCATGGGATAAGATCCAGAGGTCAATGTCGGAGGTTTCTCGATCGATGAACATCGACTATTGCTTGAGGAATTCTAAGGCGAGCTAGCAGAAGCTCCCGATGGAGTTTCGCCTGAGGTGTGAGAACCATTCTAGCGCTGCTCCGCGGAGGCTTTCTACGAAGAGGCGGAATTCGCCGGCGTCTCTCTCATTCTCTCTAAACCTGGCTCTACCCTTCGCAACCTGAAAAGCATGTAGGTGTGCCTTAGGATTAGTAGTTCCCTTGTATGGCATCACTTTGACCTTCCCAGGATCCGAAACCATGGTTTCGGTGATACGAGTACGAAAGGGTGTTTTACGAGCCTCTTTGAGCAGAAGATCGATCTCTAGTGCGGTGCTAGTAGCGTGGTGGATTTGGGACTTCACCGCCCTAACTTCGGACACCTTTTCATGAGATCATCGCTTAGATCGCGAATTTCAGAACTCTTGCTAGCAGATTTCTGACTTTGTCGGCGTTTGCTGCGAGTGATCCGAGTTTGCTGCTTGGCCATTTCTTCCTATTCATTCCAGAAGATAGCTTCTTCTTCTTTCGTTCATAGGGTTTTCGAACTGGGATTCTTCACGAGCTACTCGGCTCCTTGTGCGGCGCGGATGTATGTCTGCGTCTTCGTTCGTGGATTTGGACTGACTGCTAAATTCTACGTCGACGCATTCGACTTCTCCTCCTTCTTTATTTTCTTCAATAGGAGGAAGGTCTCTCGGGTTATTCCGCGTTGGCGCTGGGGTTACTTCATCGGGATTTTGTCCA
This sequence comes from Moricandia arvensis, assembly GCA_905132765.1. NCBI lineage: Eukaryota > Viridiplantae > Streptophyta > Magnoliopsida > Brassicales > Brassicaceae > Moricandia > Moricandia arvensis. The sequence goes on from CAJHQP010001586.1 coordinate 90,258, forward strand.
AACGGTTTGCCCTGCGCGTTGTTGGACCGGTTCAAAGGTGTTGCAAAGTCAAGTCTTCTTCTGCGGATTCGGGTTATTCCACGCGGAAAGATGGCCATGTTCCTCTCTGTAAGGGTTTCAACCTTTTTAGCGAGGGAGTTCATGACCTTATCTTGTTCTGCCGACTTCTTCCCAAAATTTGAGAACATCTTCTTCACCTCCTCGAACGCTGCGGTGTTTGCGTCGGCGTTTACTGCAGTGACGTTCGACGCTGGAGTGTTTTCAACATTTTTTTCGACGACGTTGTCGTCACGACGCTGTTGGTTGTTGAGATCTGATATGGTTTGATTGAGCTTTGATGGCTGAGAGTTAGATTGATCTGTACCCCCCCCCCTCCTTCTAGCGACAAACTGTGGGAAACGAAATTCGCATTGTCGATTTCCGTTGAATTAGGAACGTAGGGTAAACTCTAGTTCCTCAGAGGTCCTGGATATCTGCTAAACCACACGCCAATCAATTAGAATACGAAGTAAAAGATAGAAATATCAAGTAAGAATCGAAAAGAGAGCAAATAGATGTCTTATTCCGAACTTCCGTATGAGCGTTTACAACAGGATAGGAGCTTTGGCTATGAGAGCTGTCGATGAGATCCCTAGTTCTAACAACCTAAGACTGCAAAACCCTAGTTGAGTCGAAGCTCGAATAACAAAAATGGAAAGTTGCCTAAATGCTCTAAGTGCTATGTTTGCTCTGAGTAGAGATTTTCGTGTGTGTCCCTTGCATCATCACCCTCGAAGTCCTTATATACTCCTCTAGAGGCGGTTTGCTATTTCCCCTTCTGCCTTTGGTCGAATTTATCGCTTCGCGGAAATATTTATTTTCCTCGATCTTCATGATTATCTTTGGAAACTTAGCATTTACTTTTTGATCTTGACATTTCTCATCTGGATTTAACATTTATACCTTCCTGCAAAATAAAATATAAACCGTCACAAAGTTTGAGCTCGATTTCGGATAAAATCGTGAGTGGGCCTTTAGCCGAGTTTTAGACCTCATCGGACCGTTTTTTGACTTAGGCGTTTTTACGATTTTATTGAAAGAGAATTCTTAAGACAATGTCGTCCGAGAGTTAGGATCTTTCGTATGGGGCGTGCGACTCCATGTGTTTAGTTAATTGTTATTGTCTTTACGACCAACCCGATCCTTTCACGAGAAAACGAGTTCTTTTGGTAAAGTTCCAATGTCAATCCCGATCGAGACGAAACAAAGATGGCAATCAAGTTTTGAAAGATGGAGTTTCAAGGACGAGGTGAAAATGGATTGATTGATCCAATTCGCCAAACAGGCGAGTCGGATTGCTTGAGCTTCCTAACTCGCCCGTTTGGCGAGTTGGTTGTCTTGATCAACCCAACTCGCCTGTTTGGCGAGTTGGTCGGCCCATGCTGTCCAACTTGCCAAACGGGCGAGTTGGTCGGTCCATGCTGTCCAACTCGCCGAACGGGCGAGTTGGTCGGTCCATGCTGTCCAACTCGCCGAACGGGCGAGTTAGTCGGCCCATGTTGTCCAACACGGCGAACGGGCGAGTTGGTCGGCCCATGCTGTCCAACTCGCCGAATGGGCGAGTTGGTCGGCCTGCATTGCCCAACTGATACGCCCTAAACTGAAGGATCACTCTGAAATTGGTAAGGGATATGATCTCAGACGGATCGAATGAGAAATGATGAATTGAAGGGTCGCACAACAGTTGCGGAAGGCTGTTGATATTCCCAACTCCAGTTGCTGCTTGATATGACGCACAAGTCCAGCAAAAAGGAGAAATGGATGGATCGAAGGGTCGCACAGCAAATGCGGAAGGCTGTTGATATTCCCAACTCAATGTCCTAGGATATGACGCACCTAGACGACAAAGAGGATGATTCCCTGGATATGACGCACCAAGACGAATCGAAAAGTTTCCCGAAGGAACAAAACCGAGAAACACTCTCAAGATTCCAAAAATATAACTCACAACTTATTTTATTTCATTGATCAAATGGCCTTTATATAATAGGCAAGGAGTACATGAAAGGTTGGAATACAAAAGAGCTAGTCAATCCTTGAAACTAGAAAACTAATAAACAAAGAAGACTTGACTAGAAGTTGGAAAGCTTGCACATTTTGACTCTTGATCTTCAAAATTCGTCACTCTTTTTGACCAGAAAATAAAGTAAGTATCTTGGGCCACTTTTGAACTTGTAACACCTCCAAAATGGGTTGGACCATATATATAATATATCCATTGGATATTTCATTGCTCTCCATGCCCAAATTTTCATATATCAGCGCGAGATCGCATCATACTCCTCCTCTTCAAAAAGATTTGTCCTCAAATCTTGCTTTCCGAAGAAAGAAAAATTTTGAACACATACTTCCCAAATGATCCAACATATTTGTAGAAAAGAAATAACAAAATTTTTTTCTTTTTTGTAGAAAATAGATAGATGAGAATGATGGATAATAGAATTGAATACCGCTTTCAGAGTGGCTCTGATACCAAATGATACGCCCTAAACTGAAGGATCACTCTGAAATTGGTAAGGGATATGATCTCAGACGGATCGAATGAGAAATGATGAATTGAAGGGTCGCACAACAGTTGCGGAAGGCTGTTGATATTCCCAACTCCAGTTGCTGCTTGATATGACGCACAAGTCCAGCAAAAAGGAGAAATGGATGGATCGAAGGGTCGCACAGCAGATGCGGAAGGCTGTTGATATTCCCAACTCAATGTCCTAGGATATGACGCACCTAGACGACAAAGAGGATGATTCCTTGGATATGACGCACCAAGACGAATCGAAAAGTTTCCCGAAGGAACAAAACCGAGAAACACTCTCAAGATTCCAAAAATATAACTCACAACTTATTTTATTTCATTGATCAAATGGCCTTTATATAATAGGCAAGGAGTACATGAAAGGTTGGAATACAAAAGGGATAGTCAATCCTTGAAACTAGAAAACTAATAAACAAAGAAGACTTGACTAGAAGTTGGAAAGCTTGCACATTTTGACTCTTGATCTTCAAAATTCGTCACTCTTTTTGACCAGAAAATAAAGCAAGTATCTTGGGCCACTTTTGAACTTGTAACACCTCTAAAATGGGTTGGACCATATATATAATATATCCATTGGATATTTCATTGCTCTCCATGCCCAAATTTTCATATATCAGCCCGAGATCGCATCACCAACTCGCCAATTTGGCGAGTTGGACCAGTCGAACTCGCCGAACGGACGAGTTGGTCGGTTCTTGTAGTTTGATTTTCTCGTTCGACGAGTTGGACATCTTGCTCGCCCAACTTCTTCTTCCAGGGAGTTTGATGATCGAGTCTTCTAATCGTTTCGTCGTGTTGATGTTCGGGGATACGTTGACAGGAGGTCTTAAGACAAACTCTTCTTGATGGCTCACTTGTGCAGACAATTTCTTCGTGGTCAGCCGATATTTGACTTTGATTTTTCCCGTTCCTCTTTTTCCGAGATATTATCTCTTTTTCACAAAGGATGCATTTCCCGGTAGGTTTCTGACTTTGATTCCGTCGTAACCGATTTCGACCCCAACGGTATGGGTCATACACCTAACGATATACTTATAGCCACATTCCTACTGCTTATGTTTCAGAGAGCTAGCGATGTCAGGGCATCTCCAACCTCACTCTATTTTCCACTCTAAAATAGAGTTTTGAGTAAAATTACTCCAATATTACTCTATTTCTCACTCTATAATAGAGTAAAAAATGGATTTACTCTATATATAGAGTCAGTTGTTTTTTTTTATGTTCTTCACTCTATTTTTCACTCTAAAATAGAGTACCATTGGAATATAATACAACTCTATTATAGAGTTACTCTGTTTTGAAAAGAAAAATAGACTGAACCACTGGAGATGGTCTCATAAATTAAAGAGAATAGTAGACCAACAATAGTTATTCTATATGTTTAATTTATTGCATTTTATGGTTATCCAATGCAAATTCTCTTTTAGTTTTATCCTTAAATGTTTACCTTATGAATAATCTAATTCAAACTTTAAATGACGTATTAGTTAAGAATAAAATTAAATATTTAATTACATGTCTTAAAATATTAAACGACATAATATGAAATAAAATGAATATTTGGGAAAGACACCAATCTCTTATTTTGGAAAATCATTAAAAAAATCTTTTAAGAATAAAATACTATACTAAAATAAATAAACTAATATAATACAAGTTTAACAGTTGAAACCTACAATTTAGGCCATTAAACTCTACAATTTTGCCCTTAAGTAACTTTGTCAATCAATATTATTTTGTATCAACAAATACTATTTTAGTTTCTCTTGTCCTTACTTTTCCATTAAAGAAAGTAAGAAGCAAAATACCTTTTAAAGGTAGTTTAGTTAATCACTTTATCTGAAGCTCCACATGATTTGTTCACATGCTTTATCTACATATACGGATCTTACCGCTAATTCCACCCAAAAGGCAAAATTTGTATTATTATTATTTTTTGGTAAAATCCAAAACTTGCATTGTCATCATAGTTTTTTTTGATAAAAGGTTTTGCATTGTCATCATAGTTGTTCTATTATATGTTTATTGATTAATATAAGCACAACACAAACGTGTTGTCCAAAAAAAAAAGCACAACACAAACGTATAGATGTAGATCATACTGGCAGGCTCATGTGGATCAATCAGGATCTTGCCGTTAACTCCACCCAAAAGGCCAAAACTTGCATTATTATTTTTTTCGTAAAAACCAAAATTTTCATTATTATCATAGTTGTTTTATTATATTCTTATACATTGATATAAGCATAACACAAACGTGTAGGTGTAGATCATTCAGGCAACCTCATGGGATCAATCAGTATTTTAGAAGGAAAATAAAAAAAACATACTTACATTATCACTCTTCTTTACTTTGCGTCACAGAATTCAATTTTTTAATGTAGATTTAAATTTATAATTCTTCTAAAAATGTGATTGTCTTTTTTTTTTCTTTTTGTGTCCTCTCTGAAAATGTTGGATTCCTGCATTTTCAACACCTTACTCGGTTTCAGGTAACTAGGAGCATTTTCAACGTGGCTAAAACAAGCATTGTCCATGCAATGTCCTCTGGCACCACATTGTAGTCTGTAAGTTAACGTGTAATGTGCAGTAGCTGGAAAGAAAAATACATAATTAAACTATAGAGAAATAAGGATGAGATTTGCACGAACGGCATGAGTTTTTTAATAGCAGACAAGCCAGCTCTAGTTTTAATCTGTCCCTCGTGCACTGAGCGCATCTCAATGCCTAAAACAAAATTTGAGAATTGTGTTGTGAGGATGGTATTGGTCGACAAAAGATATAGATCTTGATAATTACTTTTATATTAAGTTGAGATGCCTTTTGTCACCTTCGAAAGGAGACACTATATTGATGATCTAAAGATTCTAACCACCATTAATTCTCATAACCCTCTCTTTCCTGATGATGTATATATGTATTCCCGGAGAGGCATTGAGAAGGCAGAACAATCATCTTTAACTCTCTCATCTTTAGCTTAAAGATCAACAAAAATGGCAATCTCTTTTCATGTTCGCTCTAACAGTTTGCCTTCTAGACTTCACCCACAAGCTGCTCATGTAGATGAGCAGTTGATTCGTCTGAGATCTTCTGAGGAAGCGTCAACATCTTCAAGCTCTTCGATCTGTCAAAGACTTAACAATCTTCAAGATCTTCACCAATCTCTCGAGAAACTTATTAGCTTACCTTCCACACAACAAGCTCTAGCTCAAGATCAGAACAAGAAAGCCACCGAGCAACTTCTTGATGGATCTCTAAGGATCTTGGATTTGTGCAACATTTCCAAGGACGCTTTGTCGCAGATGAAAGAAGTTCTCATGGAGATCCAATCCATTCTAAGAAGAAAGCGTGGAGATCTATCAGGACAAATTAAGAAATACTTAGCCTTGAGAAGATCTCTCAAGAAGTCATTCCAAAAGGTCATCAAGAGTTTGAAGGTCAAACAAGACTTGAAGTGCAACGATGAGTCTTTGGCTGTCTTTGGAGAAGCAGAAGCTATCAACATGAACCTTTTTGATTCTCTCTTCTGCTTCATGTCTGGATCAAATACTTGTAGCAAATGGTCATTGGTCTCAAAGCTAATTAACCAGAAAAAGGTATCATGTGAAGCTCAAGCAAACGAATTCACTAAGGTTGATTCTGAATTTCAGTCAGAGAAGACCTTGAAAATGGAGGATGTTCAGATATTAGAGTCATGCATTCAAGATCTTGAAGATGGACTTGAATCTCTCTCTAAGTCTTTGATCAAATACAGAGTCTCAATTCTTAACATTGTAGGCTAATAAGCCTGTAATTTTTGCATATACATGAAAGAAAATTTAATAAAAACTAATTCATGATTTCTCATATACTTATGCATTATCTTTTCTTTTTTAATTTGATTCTACTGTCATGAAATCACGAGTTTAGTCCTTAACTGTTGAAGAATTCGTGTAGGATTCAATACGATCTCGCCTGATGTTCTCTTCTAGCCTTCCTCACACTATCTCTCTCGACTCTCGTTTGTACAGGTTCGCGACTCCTAACAATCAAGATTACGGAAGAGAACAGAGCAACGAAGAACAACACGCACACGTTTTAGAGTTCTCTGTCAATGTGATGAGGTACGTCTCCTTCGGGATCGGTACCCGGAATCCACTAGATCAGTGTTACAAGCTTTTGGCTACAATGGCGAATAAGAGTTATTTTCTCTCTGTGTTTCTAACTAACACGAGGAAGAAGATAAAGTTTGTTACAACTTAACATAAGTTGTAATCACCTGTGTTATATCCATCCGAGCTTCAGGTAGACTAACAACTCTCCTTTGGGCTTACTATTCACGAGCCCAGCTAACTCCTTAATCTTTTTCTCTTCGCAGGATCCAGCGGCCCACTATGACTTAGGCATAGTATCGAGCACCATTTCTCACAATCTCCACCTTGGTGTCGATTGCTTTGCCGACAACCAAACCCTGACCTCTTAGCTCCACCAAACACTTCGACTAGTTCACGACCGACGCATGCACTGTCCTTTCCGATCCCGGAATCTCAAGCTCTTATTGTCCTCACTTCGAGCTTCTTTACTTCTTCACCTGATCCTGATGCGAAGTCCCTTCTCGCCTCTCTGACTTCCGAGACGTCTTCTCCTCTCAGTCATCTTCTCAGTTCCAAAGACGACTGTTTCCGAAACCTTCTCAAGCTTCTACGACACTTAGCTTTGCTAAGCAACCGCTAAATTTCTCTCCAGGTAAAACTTTAGTCAACATGTCAGCTGGATTTACCGATGTGTGTATCTTGATCACTTCCACTGCTCCATCCGCTATAACTTCTCTAATGAAATTAAACTTGGTAGCAATATGCTTAGTTCTCTCCATGTAGACGAAGTTCCTTGCTAGATAGATTGCACTTTGTGAATCGCAGTTTACCTCAATCGACCCTTTTTCCAGCTTTAGCTCCTCACAAATTCCTTTTAACCAAATTCCTTCTCTGATTGCATCTGATAAAGCCATGTATTATGCTTCCGTTGTTGACAGGGCTACCTTCTTGAAGTCCTTGCCCTTAGTAAAAGTTAAGTTCAAATCCAGTGCCTCTTTTACATATCTCATTATCCATTTTACGGCTAACCAGTGTTTTTTCCAGGACAACTCATATACCTGCACACCAAACCAACTGCATAGGCCAAATCAGGCCTTGAACCAACCATGGCGTACATCAGACTCCCTACAACACTGGAATAAGGTATCTCCTCCATTTCTCTTCCTTCTTCAAGTAATCTATTATCCGGAATCGCTTGTAGTTTAAACTGAGAACCAAGCGGTGTATTCACCGCTTTACAATCCCACATTCCATAAGTCTTCAGAACCTTAGCAAGATACTCATTTTGAGATAGGATTAGTCTATCTCTTGCTCTATCTCTTATGATGTCCATTCCGAGAATTCTTCTAGCACCTCCCAAGTCCTTCATTTCAAACTCTAAGCTTAGCTGATGCTTTAGGTCTCGAATCTTACCCATACACTTTGATGCAATCAACATATCGTCTACGTATAGTAGCAAGTAGACTGTGTCTTCGACTCCTGATCCTTTGTGATAAACGCATGGGTCATATTCGCTCCTTAAGTATCCCTGCCCAATCATGAATCTGTGAAACCTGTAGTTCCACTCCCTAGGTGACTGTTTTAAGCCGTAGAGAGATTTCTTAAGCAGACAAACCAGACCCTCTTTTCCTTTTCTGATATAACCCTCTGGTTGTTCCATGTAAACCCTTTCCTTTAGAACTCCGTGTAGAAATGCAGTCTTAACGTCAAGTTGCTCCAATTCCATATTGTGTTGAACCACAACTGATAGAAGTAGCCTTATAGATACGTGTTTGACCACAGGCGCAAACACTTCATTGTAATCTATGCCTTCAGTCTGTGCATAGCCTTTTGCAACTAGCCTAGATTTGTATCTTGGATCCTCCACCCCAGGAATACCCGGTTTAAACTTGTAAATCCACTTGCACCCAATGACCTTATGATTCTTAGGTCTTTCTGTATAGTCCCAGGTGTGATTCTTATCCAAGGATTTCATTTCTTCATCTGACGCTGCACTCCATAGATGCCAATCCTTGCTCAGTTTAGCTTCCTTGTAGCTTTTAGGCTCCTCCAGTTCCAATTCTGCTGCACTTGCCAATGCGCAAGCCAGGAAATCAGCATCCTCAAACCTAGATGGAGGTTTTATAGATCTCCTTTCTTTGTCTCTTGCCAACCAATAAGAGCCTATCTCATCTTGATGTTCCTCTCCCTTTTCTTCTTCAGTTTCTGAAATGCCTTCTGTGCCATCTGAATCACTGTCTAGTTCTTGAGTTATCTTATTTCCTTCAGAGGCACTTTCAGGAGTTGCTCCACCTGCCTCAGACGTCTCTCCGGTATAATAATCTTCTAGGTTGCTTCTAAATGTAACTTTCTTCTTACCCTTCGAACTTTCTTTCTCCTGTAAGGTAACCTCTTCCGGTTTTTCATCCTTGAATAATTTTTCTTCATTAAACACGACATCTTTGCTCACCACCACCTTCTGATCCTCTAATAACCACACTCTTTAGCCCTTCGTTCCATGTGCATACCCCAAGAAGATTCCTTTAGCAGTTCGTGGACTCGTCTTCTCTTTTATTTGGTGCACATAGGCTATACACCCGAAGCATCTTAAGTGATCATAGTTCGGTCTTCCACCTATCCATCTTTCTTCTGGTATCTCAAATTTTATAGATGAATTAGGTGACCGGTTGATTATGTAGACTGCTGTCGAAGCTGCTTCAGCCCAGAAGCTTCCATCTAAACCTGTCTCGATCAGCATTGTTCTCACTTTATCCATTATGCTTCTGTTCATTCTTTCTGAGATACCATTTTGCTGTGGAGTGTAGGGGCATGTCTTGTGTCTTTTAATTCCAGATTCCCTGCACAGCTTATCCATCTGAGTGTTACAAAACTCTAGCCCGTTGTCTGTTCTTAAGCACTTCACTCGTTTGCCTGTCTGATTTTCCACTAAGATTTTCCATTCTGCAAAACAAGAAAACACTTCATGTTTAGTTTTTAAGAAATAGATCCAAACCTTTTTAGAATAATCATCAGTAAGAGTTAGAAAGTAATGAGCCCCTGATAAGCTCGGCGTTGTATTTGGTGATCCCCAAAGATCTGTATGTATATATTCCAATACTTCCTTGGAGTAGTGTTTAGCTTTAGGGAAATGTTGCCTATGGGCTTTTCCCATAGCACATCCTTCGCAGAACCCAAGTTTTCCTATTTCCGTTCTTCCCAAGTATCCCTTCCTTGCTAGTGCTTCCATGGCTCGACCATTCATGTGAGCTAAACGTGAGTGCCATATCTTTGTATGATTCACCACTGCCGTTGAAGTATTTGCTTCTGCTCTCCGGACTGTACCCTGCAGATAGTATAGTCCGTTTGCATATCTCCCTGTTAAGACCTTCTTCCCTTCTTTAAAGAACTCTATCTTGAAGTCCTTTCCGATGTAGTTACAACCTGATTGTTCTAGCTGCCCGTAAGATATAAGGTTCCTCCCCATTTCTGGCATATATCTTACATCACTCAATGTAATGACTGAACCATCATCATTGTCTATAGTTAGCTTCCCAATCCCTTTAACCATGCAATAAGAATTGTTTCCCATCATTACTTTATTCCCGTCCAGCTCCGTGAACTCGGACAGAAACTCCTTCCTCGGTGTGATGTGGAACGTGCATCCTGAATCGAGAACCCACTCTTCAGTGGATACCACTAAACTCGCCGTTAACGTTGTAGGACCTGGTAAGTTCAGTGCCACATTTGCAGAGTTGCTTGCATTTTCCGATTTTGCATCTTGTCTTCTTCCTGGACAATCCCTTTTCCAGTGTGAGTCACTTCCACAAATCCAACAGGACTTGTCTTGGTTTCCTTTGACTCTTCCCCTCGACTTGGACCTTGATTTTCCCTTGAACTTGTTCTGCCATGATCTGTTGTTTCCTGCATTACTCCTTATCATAGATCTTCCTCTTGCTTCCGTGTATAAACCTTCAGATTGTCTTCCTTTAAGATTATGACCCTTCTGTTTTAACTCCACCTCTTTTGAGTAGGCTGAAGCCATCACCTCACTGACTGTGAGAGTATCCTTTCCTGTGCCATATTGGAGTGTGTGTACCAGTGGTTCATACGAAGTAGGTAGACCTGATAGGAGCTGAATAGCTTGATCTTCGTCTGAGATAGTCACCTTTACGCTGGCTAGATCATCTATTAACTTTAAGAAGACTTCAAAGTTTTCCTCCATGGTCTTGTCTTCTTCCATCTTGTAGCACGAGAATTTCTTTTTCAAATAAATTCTATTTGGTAAAGACTTTGTCTGGTAATCCTTCTCGAGTGCCTTCCACATCCCCAATGCAGTTTGTTCATGCATTATCTTTCGGTGGATAACATCACTTAAGCAGGTGCTGAACAAACTCCTTACTCTCAAGTCTTTCTCAGATCTTTTAGGGTCCTTCTTTACTTCAGCATCTTCTGAAGCCTTTCCCGTATCAGTAGATGACATTGTATCCTCTTCCAGTACTGAGAGAAGCCCTTGTATCTCTAGTTGTGCCAACATCTTGAACTTCCATAAGCCGAAATCTCCTTTCCCATCGAATTTCTCGATTTCAAACCTCCCTGGTGTTGGATCCATCCTTCGATAAGTTTGTATCGAATCTTGATCCTGTATATCTGCAATAAGGATGACAAACAAATCACCAGTATGTGTATTCTTCTCACTTAGTCACGATCCTATAAACGTATCTAGAATGTGTATAGGTTCAAGATCTATTGAGTAAGAATACTCCCTTTGTTTAGATCGAGATGATCCTTCTTCCTTGTGTGTATCTACGATCGTATCTGCTCAAACCGAGCTCTGATACCAATTGTTGAAGAATCCGTGTAGGATTCAATACGATCTCGCCTGGTGTTCTCTTCTAGCCTTCCTCACATTATCTCTCTCGACTCTCGTTTGTACAGGTTCACGACTCCTAACAATCAAGATTACGGAAGAGAACAAGAGCAACGAAGGACAACACGCACACGTTTTAGAGTTCCCTGTCAATGTGACGAGGTAAGTCTCCTTCGGGATCGGTACCCGGAATCCACTAGATCAGTGTTACAAGCTTTTGGCTACAATGGCGAAGAAGAGTTCTTTTCTCTCTGCGTTTCTAACTAACACGAGGAAGAAGATAAAATTCGTTACAACTTAACATAAGTTGTAATCACCTGTGTTATATCCACCCGAGCTTCAGGTAGACTAACAACTCTCCTTTGGGATTACTATTCACGAGACCCAGCTAACTCCTTAATCTTTTTCTCTTCGCAGGATCCAGCAGCCCACTATGACTTAGGCATAGTATCGAGCACCATTTCTCACAATCCTTAACCAAGAAAATAGCAATAACTTCCATCATCAAATCTACCATATACCAATGGTCCAATGTCTATTGAGCTAAGCTTTGCAATTCAGTGAGGGCCATTGGTTTGTTATGTATTTTGAGAGATTTATAAATTCAAACTAAACTTCCTCAAAACAAGTTATAAGTTCTAGCTTAATCCAAAAATTAACTTTGGCTCCAAGATTCCTCATTGTTTTAAGATAAATTTATCTCTGAATTCACACGCTTTCAGTGATTATAACTACACTCATGTCTACATGATTAAAGACAATGAATATGATTGAAAATAAAAAGGTAAGTTCATGTGGGCTCAATGTATTTGATTCTTGAACCAGCTGTCTTAACTACAAGAAGCTGTTTTTTCTTATCATTTTCCAAAACAGAGAAAATATATTTGTAAACAGCCGAAACATTCAACTAACAGAGAAAAACAATACAAAATTTGGATTTTAGAATCATCCGATATGCCTTCTAGATGAGATTTATTTGACTTTTAAGAGTTAGATCAAAGTAAAAGATGGTAACATACGGATTTCAACATGAATAAGGTTATTGAGAAATAAATTTCTGTGGAATGTTTAATGTGTTATTATTTGATGAATTACCGTACCGGCAAGATCCATATCCATCTATTAGAGTTGTCAAAAAGGGGACTGGACCGCGGGCCTGGACCGCGGGCCTGGCCCGGGAAAGCTTGCTGCGGGGCGGGATTGGGCCGGTGTAGGGGAGACCGCAAATTTGCGGGCCAAACGGGACGGGTCTTTTTTGGGAGTGGGCCAAATGCGGGATGGCCCAAAGAGACCTCGGTATGCCCTAGTGTCCCGCTACCCCCTCCTCACTTCACACTTCCATTTCGGCGCAAAGGAGAGAAAGAGAGAGAGAGAGAGAGAGAGAGAGAGAGAGAGAGAGAGAGAGAGAGAGAGAGATTTCACGGCGAGGAAGCTCTGGTCCGGAACAGGTATGGTTTGTCTTCATTTCTTTTCAGTGAACCACAGCCATTTTACTAACATTTCTTCTCTTCGTTTCTTCTCAGATCCATCACCGGAGCTTCGTTTCTTCTCAGATCTACCACCGGAGCTTCTCAATCTTGATGCATGGTCGGCGGAGATGCATGGTGCTCGTTGATGGTTCTGGCCGCTGGTTCTGGCTCAGCTTCTCTGTTCCCACCGGAGCTATGTTCCCACCGTAGAAGCTGAACCACCACCAACGTTTGGGACTTCAGGCGACGAATGTGTGTGTGTGTGTAGCTGCATGTTGTCGTGATTGGTGTTTGTTTCAGGTTTTGTATTTGCATGTCTTTCTTGTTTATTAAACTAATTCTCTTAACTTGATTCAGTGACTTATATGTCTTTGGATTTTGTAGGTTCACAAGGAGGATGCTGGTAATGTGGTCTTCCCGTTGTCTTCACCAAAGGTTAGTAGATTACAGTTTAATTTTTTTAAATATAAAAATTATGGTGTTAATAAACTATATATATGTCTTATGGTGTTAGCAAATTATGGTGATTGTACAAACTGTTTGTAACAAACGCATATATATGGTCATTGTACATAACAGTATAGATGGTGACTGGTACAAACCGTTTGTTACATAAGTCTAAAAAAATTCATATATGGTGATTGTACAAACGTTTGAGTCAATTACAAACGCATATAGATTGGTGTTTGTCTTTGGTATTAACATATTTTACTGTGTATATCTCATATGTCTTTGTTTTTTTGTAGGTGAACAAGGAGGATGCTGGTAATGACTATGAAAGCTGGTGTAGGCTCAACATGATATAAGCATGTTATGGTGTTAACATGATTTATGTGTTGATCTCACAACGGCTTATCCAGTTATTACCTGTCACCTCCTATTTTTGCAAGCCAAATTTTGAGTTAATAACATCACTAACATATGAGCTTCAAGGAACTAAGGTTAGTACATTGTTGTTTAAATTTTTTAAAAATATTAAAAACAATTGATAAATATTAAAAAAAAATGTTAAAAAACAAAACTTAACAATTTTTAATTAGATTTTTAACAAAATTAGGAAACCCTAAGCTTAGTTGTCGTTGAAACAAAAAAAAAGCCCTAATCAGATAAGTTAGTTGACGTCGAAACCAAAAAAAAACAAGCCCTAATCACCTAAGTTAGTTGTCGTTGAAACTAAAAAACAAGCCCTCATCACACGCGACTTGGGAGAGAGACCATGGGATCAAAGGACGACTCAGAAGATCAGTTAACTTTTGATCCGAACTTCGTCCTCTAAATACTGTGGACTTGGAAACTCAGAATTTCATGGCTAAGTTTGCTTTAGAGGAGGAAGTCGCTAGTCAGTTGAAAGAAGGTCGTGTAACTGGTGTTGACGGAAAGAAGCAAGGAATCAAAAGAAAGCTTATCAGTATTGGCGATGAAAGTGATGAATCTGATGTTGAAATCACCCCATCAACCCAAAAAACAAAGCCTCGTAGACATACCACTATAGATGGTAGCATTGGCTCGTCCGATAAGGTGTGTAGCATGGGCAAGTCTGTTCATATGAAGTATGTGATTCGTGGAGGGAGTATAAAGGCAATGACAATGTCCGCGCCTGCTAAGTCCGCGCCTGCTAAGTCTGTGCCTGCTAAGTCGCAAAAGAAAAAAGAGAAGGTCGCAGACATACCTGACTTTGAACTGGATGAAGAAGTGGGTGAAGGGGATGAACTCGGTGAAGATGAAAAGGAAGAGAGGCAAAGATCAGATGTGTGGATTTCAAGGTGGTGCATAAACCCAATGAAACGATGAAAGCTGCATGCAATCATTTTAGGAATGAGTATGCATGGCACTCCCACTCTCATGGAACCAGTGGGTTGAGAAGGCATCGTTTAAGATGTAAAATGAACCCAAGGAATCGAGGAAGGCAGCAACAACTCAATACAGAGGGGAAAGTTGTTTCTCGCAAGTATGATCATACCGTGTTTAGGCAGCTGGAAGCTAAGATAATAGTCCAACATGATCTACCTTACTCGTACGTGGAGTATGAAAAAGTGAGGGAGACATGGAAGTATTTGAATGCTGATGTCCAGACGATTTCTCGAAACACAGCAAGAGCAGATGTGTTTCGACTATATGAAAGTGAGAGAGACACACTGAAGAGGGAATTAGGGAGTCTTCTTGGACGAGTCTCCTTCACGACTGACTTGTGGACATCAGTGAAACGTGAAGGATACATGTGTGTGACAGCACATTACATTGATCGGAATTGGAAGTTGAACAGCAAGATCCTGACGTTTTGTGCTCTACCACCTCCACATGATGGTATGAAATTTGCGGTTCAGCTCTTAGATTCAGTAAAAGAGTGGGGAGTTGATAAGAAGGTATTCTCAGTCACTTTAGATAATGCCACAAGTAATGACTCAATGCAAGATATTGTGAAATCCTAGCTGAATTTGAGAGATGATTTGTTGTGTGAAGGAGAGTTTTTCCATGTCAGATTTGCAGCTCACATACTGAACCTCATAGTTCAAGATGGGTTGAAGGTTATTGGGGACTCTTTGCACAAAGTAAGAGAGAGTGTTAAGTATATATTAGGATCGGAAACGCGTGAAAATTTGTTCCAAAAATGTGTGGATGTTGCGGGTGTAGAAGAAAGTGCATGGCAGATACTGGATGTGCCGACGAGATGGAACTCGACATACTATATGCTTGAGAGAGCCATCAAGTACAGTAAAGCATTTGCTAATTTGGAGACATTTGATAAGAAGGGTTATAAAATGGCGCTCACACATGATGAATGGACTAGAGCTGAGAATATTTGCTCTTTTTTGGGTCCTTTTGATGTGATCACAAGCTTGATGTCTGGTTCGAATTACCCTACTTCGAACTTGTATTTCTTTCAGGTGTGGAAGATCCATAACTGGCTTCAAGTGAATGAGGAAAGTGGAGATGAGATTTTCAGACACATGGTTTCACCAAAGAAAGAGAAGTTCGATAAATATTGGGATGAAGTCAGTGATGTGTTTGCAATGGCAGCAATCTTCGATCCACGGTTTAAGCTTTCAATCGTTGAATATTGTTTAGAGAAGCTTGACATGAGCACACGTGATGCAAAGTTGAAGAACTTGCGTGAGAAGCTGAGTACTCTGTTTGAGTCATACGACAAAAACTCTAAGAATAACTCACCTTCTACAGAGCCACGTGAGACTGTTTCACAAAAACCTTTGCGCCAGCGTCAATGGGACTGTTTCAGAACTACGATGTGAGTGCTATTTCAAAAGTTTCCCTTGTGTCTAACTTTTTTTACTCCTCTGATAATCTTTTTTTTAAAACCCTTATTAGGATTTTTTTGCATTCCGCAAAGTCAGTGGCATTGTGAGTGGAAAGACAGCTCTAGAAGCTTATCTTGATGAATGACCTTTGGACATCACTAATTTTCATAGCTTGGACATCCTCGACTGGTGGAAAGATAATGCGCATCGGTTTGGTGATCTGGCTGCAATGGCATGTGATATGTTAAGTATTCCAATCACAACAGTGGCTTCAGAGTCCTCCTTTAATATTGGATCGCGAGTTCTTAACAAATATAGGAGTCGTCTACTCCCAAGAAATGTGCAAGCTCTAATATGCACGAGAAATTAGATCAAGGGATATGAATCTTATGCACATGGTAAATAACTCAGATTATAGTTTCTTGTAGTGTACTATTACCGTAATCCTAAGTAAATGAATGTTTCTGATATTTACAGATGAAGAAATCGATGGTGATGGTGATGGTCAAGAAGAGAAATTACCATCATTTGAGTCAATTGTTGATGGGGAAGATGAAGATTAGCAAGTTTTATATGTTTTTTTTGATTTGGTGTTTTACTTTATCAGATGCTGAGATTTCTTTTGTTTGCTTTTGTTATGATTATTATAATTTGGATTTTTTCTAAAATTTTATTTGGTCACTTAAGATAACAATTTATACATTCAATTGTTACAAGAATACAAGACCGCATCCCGCGCGGTCCTGGACCGCCTTGACCCGCAAGAAGAGAAGACCGCAGCGGTTCGGGACGGGACGGGATGGGCCAACCTGTTTGACAATTCTACCATCTATCATGCAATTTGAATTAGCTAAATAGTTTGAGACTTTTTTATAGGCGCAACGCATATCTAACATGCTTTTAGGTTTATTTTTGTGTTCTTTATTTCATAGAGCATGTGAAGATTTTGAGATGCAACGCAACATGCTTGTAAAACGAGTAAAATAATATTTTTTTATTCTTTCATATGTTATATCAAAATTTACGTGTAACATTTGATTAATATTTTGAGGATCAAAGATGTATACAGTTCAAGTGTAGGTAAGATTCAGAGCTTAAGTTCTTGATTCTTAAAAAGGCGTAGTTATTGGTTCATACCCAAAAATGGATGGAAAAGAGGTCTCACAAGCTTGGTCTTAAACAACTCAACCTGAACAATCATGCATATCTACTAAGTTTTGGTAGTACATCCAATGAATCCTATGATGCGCTGAATTTGTTTGTGTTTATTTGGGAAGGAAAATTTCTTAGCATCTCTATTAGGGGGATTTCATCCACAAAAAAAGGTGTCAGCATAGGAATCAGGACTGCTTATACAAATTGGAAGAGCAACACCGGGGAACCCTCAATCATTTATTGAAAAGTTTGAACTTTTTGGAGAAGACCTGCTCGAGGTAGGCCGTCGTTGCCAATTTCTTTGTTGCGGCCGCTTCCTGCATCTCTTCATCGGTATCCGAATCAAAGTCGTCGTCTTCTGCATGGTTCTCTTAATTTCCTCCCATAGTATTGGTCCAGCAGTCAGTTATCCACTCAATGGTGGAGCCCATCGAATGGTGTTGTCTCCCTCAATAAGAGTTTCCGGGGGTTGCATCGGTCAAATTGGGTTCGGAACCGGCGTCGTTTCTTGTTTATTGTGTGGAGAGCTAAGTTTTCTTTTCAAAGAACTAGGTCTTCAGCCTCAAGCTGTGAAATGTTTTCCACACTTTTCTCCAACAGCTTTGTTTGAACCGAGTTTGTCAGGTCTAAGTTAAGAGAGACGGGAACTCGTCGGTGGGTCAAACAAAGGCGTTTATATTATTGATGAGTAAAAATAGTCTGCTACAAGTCGAGAAAGATAAGATAGAAAGAAAGAAGCTAAGTCGTTTCCTCCAGTCCCCCCTTGTGAGCTCTAGCTACCTTCCTTTTATAGCCTCTCGTAGTTTGCCCTAATTTGATCGAACTCAGTTGGGCTTTTTGTGATGGGCCTCGCAGATGGCCCGGCTCGTATCACTTTGTATGTGTCCTTTTAACCGTACTCGTCTGATCCGACGTCGCTTAAGCTCGCTTCCGTGTTGTCCTATGCGAGCCGAGTTACCTTAACCGTTCCGCCCAGCTCAAGCCCATCCAAGTCCATTTACGAAAAGGGGGCTAGATACACTGTTTCATGGGCCCTATGAAGGGAGTGGAATCCACCACCTACAGTAAGCCCCCCAGTTCGTGACGATCGGGACGGTAGGTAGGCGCGAACTTGGCCCATTGGTTCCATAAAACAGTGTTCTAGTCTGTGCAACTCAGCTGTAGCTCGCTGCTCGGACTCGTCATGTCTATGACACTACGATGCTGCCAGCTTGCAATTCTCGGGAATTGCAAGAATTCTAACGGTCGCATGGGGACGAGTGGAATTTTGCGATCAGAGGCCCATTTAGGGCGGAAGACGAACGGACGCACGTCGAATTAGGGCTCATCTAGGCCTTAATAGCCCTAATAATGGCTTCTGGGAGCCGTGCATCATCCTCTCTATATAAGCTTACCCCTCCTTCATTCTCCTCATTCCTTCGTCAGTGCAGGTACTTTTTCTTTCCCTTCTCTCTACTTTCTCTCTCTATATTTGTAAGATATATAGCGTTAGTAGAAATCATGGATCCGAGGCGGAAACTATCTCGTGAAGAGAAAGGGAAACGCGCCGTGTCTTCGCCTAGTCCGGCAAGAGATGAGACGACAGGGGAATTGCTGGATGATTTCAATCTGGTGGTCCGAGATCCGCTGATGGATACCGCCAGGCTCGATCTATCGGAAAAACTCCTGGTCGTGGACGCGGTGAGACAATTCAGGGGTGACGATGATGGGAATGCTGCAGCTGAAATGATGAGCGACCCCAGGATGCCACGGGTCAGGTCGTCTCCTCGTAGGCGCGAGCACTCGAGTCGGGGTCAATCTCGAATTGTCCGGCCTACTCGAGGTAACGCCGACTCGGGGGAATATAGTCCTTTACCAGTGCCAACTACCTACTCTGGTATGGGAGTCTTTGACCGGCAACCGGCGATCCCCGAGGAGCTGCTTCGTCCTACTTCTGTAGAGCAGCGATCGTGGGAGAACGTGCAGAAGACTTGGGCGACTGCTAAGACGGTGGAGGCTCTACTCGTGGCCTGCAACGCTGTTGGTGTGACCTACCTCATCCCTTATGCGGATCAACGCCCTTGGTCGCCTCCGGTCGGGTACCAATGTCTTTACCAGTCTTATTTCGAGGGTGACACTAAATTGTGGTTCCCGATACCTCGGTTAGTGACATCCTACGTCTCGCGCCGGGAGCTCGCATTGAGTCAACTGGTAAACGGGGCGTACCGCACTATGGTAGCGTTGATGGTGATGGCCGCGGAGATCGGTATCTCCTTGTGCGTCTATGCGTTCGAGCAACTAACGACGATATCTCGCCTAAACAATGGTCTTTGGTCGGTGAGGATGAGAAAGAACTACAACATTATCACCGGTCACCCGATAAAGACCGAAAACTGGCAGCGTTACTACTTCTTCGTTAAGTCGGATCGGTTTGCCTTCGTGGATCCGCCCGGAGATGAATTTAGGAC
>CAJHQP010001587.1:0-110062 GCA_905132765.1 Moricandia arvensis
AGGTGGTAGCATCCATAATTAATCTAAAATTAGTTCATAATTAATCCAATATTAGACCCTGATTAATTCTTAATTAATCCATAATTATTCCAAGATTAATTAATAATTAAACTATGATTATTTCATAATTAGGATTAGTACTTGAGAACAAGTACTAATATGAGAATTAACCTCACTTTAACATTCTTGATTAATTCTTTAAGTGTAAGTGTTTACACTAAGTAAACACTCATGGTTCTTAAAGAGTTCAGGGGCTTAAAACTTATTCAAGATCATTCATTTCCAACTCATTCATACACTCACATGATCTAGCTTAACATTCATCTAGACTCACCTAGAAAATAGTCTTGAAAGTGGCTGAACAAGACTTGTCTTTAACTTAAACAAGGCTGAATGGGTCAAGAGAGAATGGCCCAGATTGTACTAGCAACCACCACTCCTTACCTGGTCAAAACAGAGCAAGCCACTTAAGTTAAGACTGCCGGTTCAGCACATTAACAATCGGACAGTTTTAGACAAGCTAAACAACTTAGATCAGTTCATACATGTTGAGCTTAAAGTCGGCTCTAATGAGTTCACAAAGTTCAGCCTCGGTTCTAGATAGGTTTCTTCAGGACAAGATCATTTCAGTTCGGCTTAAGTTCAATCAGTTCATATCAGTTTAGCTTAATGGTTCAAAGAGATTGATTCAAACCGAACTAAACAAAACTGAACCGTAACAGCATCTTATACAAGTGATCCGACCATGACCTGAGCTAAACATGAACTGGTTCTGATCAATACTAGTCTGAAGGCAAGGAGATGAAAGCTTACCACAAACAACACACGGCCATAAGAACTCAAATGATTCTTCTCTCCAAGGTAAGCTTGCGGCTGGACCTGTTTTGAAAGAAAACAGAAATCAACATCTCTTCATCACAAAAACAGAACAGGGCCTAGAGTTTTACTCTAGGTTCTCACCTTCTGAGCTTATATAATCAAGGAACTTGAGCTAAGGATGAAAGGAAGTCGTCCAAGGTTTCCCAATATTTTCTCTGATTTTCTCTTCTTTTTCTCTCTGTTTTTCTCACTGGTTTTGTTACTCTGTTTTTCTTGCTTTCTAAAGGACGTGGGAGAATTGGAGGAGGGTTATAAATAGCTGAGGACGTTGCTTCACATGTGAGTTTAACTAAGACAAGGTTTAGCTAGGTAACAGGCTGAGGAACCAAAGCAATGGGCAGTAGAGACAGCTAGCAAGTTGGAATCAGCAATATGCACATGCTGTCCTTTCCTTCCAATGAAGCAGCTCCAGCCAATGAAAAATATTCAGGAGAGGGAAACAAGGCATACAAGAAGTTGTGACTTTCATGTGCCATTTACTACTGAAGAAAGTAAGCTGGAAGGTGCATGTCATGTGACTTGAATTTCTGAAAACAAGAAGGCAGCTTAGTAGGTGAAAAGACATGAGTGATCAAATTTATTTAAGAAGCTGGTCCCATAGTTTCAAATAAATTTTGACCAACAATTCTTTGTCCTTGGCCCTCGGCATGCTCTTGGAAAATCTTGTCCGGCTTAAATAAAAATGACCATTTTAAATTAACACTCGACCAAAAACTATCAAGAGAAGGTCTTTCGACCACAAGACAGTCCCGTCGAGACATTAATTCACCGGATCAATTTTTATTTGTAATTCTGGTCGGACCAACCCAAACTGGTCTTGAGAGTTTTACTCGACCAAAATACATCCGCTCGTGAGGGTCATTACAGACACGGTCACCGAATCACAAATGCTTGAAAGACATACACCACATTTCACAAAGCCACATCACTTGCAAAAACAATATAAGGTTGCGGGGGATATACAAATTTTCATATTGATTGTGGTGATTATCATAGCAGAAAATAACAAGGAGCTTCTCATCAAGAACCACATGACTCAATCCATCTGGTTCCTAAGTGTTTTCCGAAGCAAACAAATTAGATGCAAAGAAACCGGTGAAAGAAAATTAAAAAATTTGGGGTCGTGGTCATCAAAACTATCGTGGACGTGGAAGAAAATAAAATCCACAAGAATAGGAAAATCCTTTCAGTGGGTCCGCTTTGAGCAATCCCCTAAGGAAAAAGAACACCAAGGAAGTACCCTCCCAGAAGCGAGAAGAACCTTGTTTCAGATCCCGGTACTAAGGGACATTGGTCTCGTGTACATCGTATCCCTGAACACTTTTTTGCTCTATACAAAGAGTTCGTCAAAGAAACTTTGCGAAACATTCAAAGGGTACAACGCACCTCGATGCGTCTGAAATTTATGAATGATTTCGAGGAGACCACTATCACGAAAGCTTAAAAACCCATCATATGACTCTTAAAATTCCATAACTATACCATAAATAATTATTACTTGTGAAAGATTAATGTATAATTATTGTGTGTTTTTCACCTATTTATGTATAATTATTGTATGTTAAAGATGTACTATATTTTATGAATAATGTTATCTATTTCTGTTAATTCTTTTGTTTGTCTCCGAAATGAACTTTACAAATGGAGCATCAACCAAGGAACAATGCTAAATATATTTGTATACAAATAGTGGAACAACACACACTATTCTAAAACATAGAAAATATTTTTCTGTACTAACAACAAATATCATTGTTAATACAATATCGGGTCCTGCAGACTTGATTGAAGGGATGGTAAAGTCCATTTTACATCACCTAATGGAATAAAATTCTTGATAGATAAACACATTTTTCTCCAAATTCTAAAAGGAATTTATTGAGTAAACGACTTATTTCCACACCAGAAGTATCATATAGTAACAGTTCCACCCAATCTTTCATGCTCGTCCTAATTGCACACATTCTAAGTATATGAACATATTTACCCATATTTTGAAAGAACAAAACTTGAAACCACACAGACGAAGGTTTATCTTATTTTACAGGTTTAGAATCTAAATCGATTTCAAACCAGTTAAACTGATCAAATCAGTTGGTATCGAACTAAAATTTAAAACCCGACTCAACGTGATATCCAAATAGAACCCGACCCAACTCTTTAATATGATGTTCTGTCGGGTTCTATTTGGATATCATGTCGGGTCGGATTTTAATTTTAGTTATGTGCCAAGTGGTTTAATTAGTTTAATATTGGTTTAGATTCAAAATCAAGTAAAGCTTCGTCCATGTGGTTTTGGGTTTTGATCTTTGAAAATAGGGGTAAATTGGTTCATATATTTAAAATGTGTGCCAATTACATTCATATACTAAAATGTGTGCGATTAAGATGAGCATGAAAGATAGTGTGAAATTATTACTATATGATACTTATGGTGTGGAAATAGGTCCGTTTACCCGAGTTTTAAAGACATATATATTTAAGGATTTGATATTCAGTCTACAACTTAGCATGGAAAGAAATATATGTATATTACTCTTGAGAAATCGGGTGAACCTGATAGTCAGCCTATTATCCAGCCAGCTACGAATAGTAAAACTTGTTAGCTCAACCATATAACTAGAGCCCATTTCACTAATAGTCCAGATAAGATGGTCATCCACTAATTGAATCTATTTGATATGGCATAGCTTGATAGCCAATCATTAACCAAAGTGTCGACAGTCGTATGGATAATAGTATATACATCTTCTTGGGTAATAAGCCATTAATCAACTTATTGGGCACTAAGTCTAGACTCAACGACCTGTTCCTAACCAAAACCTTTTATTACACTCTTGGCGTAAGCTTAAACACCCCCACTACTACTTAAAAATGTTAACCTTTACACATGATTACATTCTTCTGGCACTATGCCAGGTGAAACACTACTGAATATCCGTCATGGTATATTTTTGTACCACGACTCCAACAATCAACAAAAAAAAATAGTTTCTTCATGGTATGTTACTGTACCATGACTAAACCACATACATAGTTAATCACTATTAAGCTTAAGGTTCAGTGACCATGCAATTCTAGATGCAATAAAACAGTCAATCACCATCGAACTTAAGGCCTAATAACCATGCAATTCTAAAATGTTATGCATCTATATCTTAAGTTCATTTTAAGGGTTTTGATGGTTAGTTATGAACATCTCTGGCCCGCACCAAAGACATTCCCGATTATTTGGGTTTTCTAATAATATAGCTAAGGGTTTGTGTGAGAGTCTAAATGCAACCTAATCTAATGCCATCAACAAATAAGCAAGTTTGAACCCACTACCTTAGCTATGTTGAGAAGATGTTGACCGATGATGTATATCGAACATCCCTGAACCCAACACTGAAACTAAGAAGCTCTGACTCACTCTACAGCTCTGATGGTTCTCTGCTTCTCATAACCAAACTCCAGAAGCTTCAATTGAGACTGAACAACTCAACTACGTCTTTAAATTGAATTGTTTGGTTGAATCGATTCAACCAGTCAATCCAATTTATTGACTAAAACCGGTCAACCAGAGTTAACCAACCCAATCAAGATTAACCAAATCAAATCAAATCAAACAGGGAATCAATCCAAACCGAACTAACTGAACCAATTTGAAGCCGTCAATGGTCTTGGTCAACAGTTTGACCCGGACCAGACCAAACCAAAATCGAATCAGACCTAAACCGAACCAATTGATTTGGAACTTAAACCAAAATCAAACCAAACCGAGTTTACTCAGTTAACTCGGCTGGATCTGTCATGGCTCTTCTCTGGAAAACTCGTCATGTGGTTTGTATGTCAATGGAAAGAAGAAGTCGCGGGGATGCATGCACGTGGGTCGCCGGATTCAGGTGGGTCACCAGGAAAAAAAAACATTTTTCTGGTGAACGGTGATGTCTATGTGAGGCAGACTTCAGAGAAAAGGAAGGAAAACAAAAAAAAGCTGAAACCTCGCAAGGAAAGTTGCTGGAAGTCACCCGAAATCTTGGACGTCGCCGGAAAACTTGCTAGAAAACTCGCCTCCACCGGTCAATGGTCGTTGACGGCGGTAGTCCAGTGGTTGACGGTGGTGGATGTTGGTGGTTGGCCTCTCCCGCGTTCTCTGTGTTATTTGCTTTAGTGTTTATTTGTCTGAAAAATCTGGTCTAGATTTAGAATCTAAAACATTGTAAAAATGTAGAATTTACTTTCATTATATTGATCATTGGAGGTGGTCACCCGATGGTTGACGATGGTCAGTGTTGGTGGACATCGGTGGTTGGCCTCCTCCGTGTTCTTCATGTTATTTTGCTTTAGTGTTTGTTTCGACTAAAAATTTAGAGTCTAGATTTAGAATATAAAGTGCTGTTAGAATGTAGAATTTACGTTCATTATTCCCACTCTCAATATTCTTTATCAAAGTTATATATATACATATTGAAATAGGCTTTCTATTTTCTCAAAGTTATTTTTTCAAAGTTATTTATCTTTCAGAAATTACGTTTATATATATATATATATATATAATATATATATATATATATATATATATATATATATATATATATTTCTCAAAGTTATTTTTCAAAGTTATTTATCTTTCAGAAATTACGTTTATATATATATATAAATATTATGATACATTAAAATATAATCCCACAACCAAATAGTACAATTTATTTAGTAAAGAAACAAAAAAAACCTTAGAACAGCCGTAAAAATTCTTTTATCACAAATATAGCTTCTAAAGATCAAAATGACCAAAATATAGCTATTAAAGATCAAAATGACCAAAATATTTCATTAAAGAGGTAAATATACATTTTTATCACTAGTTTAATAAATTTAGATTTAGGATTTAGAGTTAAAGGTGGGTTTTGGGAGTGAGTTTAAAACTAAAAAAAATAAAAAATATATTAAAATATTGAAAATACAAATTTTTAAAATAGTTTTAAAAGCATTTTCGAATGTCAAAAATTTTGAAAAATAAAATTAAAAAAAAATAATTTCAAAAAAATTTATAAAAAGTTTGAATCTGAAACATATAATTTGAAACTCTATTTTTTAAAAAAAAAAATGTAGTTTTTTATTATTTTAATTTTTTAATATTTATATATCTAGGATATAAAGGACCTTTTCCTCTTTTATGAAAATTTTTGATCAATTTTTCTTTGAGTTTTTTTTTTGTGAAAAATACTTTAAAAAGTCTATTTGAAAAATTGTCAAAAAAGCCTAGAAAAATTACTCAAATAGCATAAAAAGTTGTTATATGATTAGAATAGCGTACATCTTTTGAAAATTACTAGAATGTTTGTAGATTCCTAGTAATTACAATAGACACCCTTGTTAGTTTTTTTAATTAAGCTTATTTATAATAAAAATAATTAAAATTATTAACAAATCCACATCAGTAATAACTATAATCCATGTCACTAATAACAATCTATGTCACTAATAATTGTGATTAATAAAGTAGGAGGCAATGAAACAACGTTTAGCTTAAAATTTCCTTCTCAATTAAACTACATTGTTGTTTTCGTCGTAAATCTTCTTTTCCGAAATCGTCTTCTCCAACTCGTTTTTTCGAAATTGTCTTCTACCCCCAATCATCCGTAATCATCTTCTCTACAAGTGTCTTCTTCGAGATTGTCTTCTTTTGATATGTTTTAACACTTTTCTTTGATTTTTTTCGAATTTGTTGCTGAGTTATGAGTTATTTGATGACTGAGTTATGATATATTTGGTGGTTGAGTTATGATAGATTTGATGGCTGAGTTTTGAATTATGAGTTATTTGATGGCTGAGTTATGATATATTTGATGGCTGAGTAGTGAAATTGCAAATAAGAGCTGATGACAGGGATGATGACATGGAAAATCGGTACGTCAGCCGCCAAACAAACACATAACTCAGCCTAAATAAATAAAGTCATCAAGTACAACGTAAGTAAGCCGAAATATGAATATTATTTCAGTAATTAATCTTTTGTTAATAAATCAGCCATAACTAGGATGAAAATCATAAGTCAGTTGATGTGATCATGGACCAGTGCAACAAGGAAGAGGATGCAACCAGGGATGCACCCATGGACTAACCAGCTATTGAAGATGCCTTAGCCATTCCAGAAGGTCCCATGACTCGTTTCAAAAATTAAGAAACTAAATGGAGCCATTGGAAGATTACTTTGGACTAGTATGGAAACAAGAAGAAGGTCTTGGACAAAGCTTGATGATCCGAGATACCTTGATCACCATTCAACCTATCTCCTCATCTAGCTGAATTAGTACTTAGGCAATTACTTGTGTGTGCTCTTTCTTTGCTCTTGGTTTTGTCCCAAAGAGGTTTTCTGGAGGAAGATTTTTAACGAGGCCACAAGCTGCTTACACATCACCTAGGTGCTAATGTCGGTCCAAGCCTAAGAAGACTACTCTATCTATTTACCTTATGTTATGTTTTAGACTATAGTTTCTATGTTATGTTATTCTCGAAACCTAAGGGCATATTCCTTGGTTTCTCTATTTAAACGCTTGTAAACTCTCATTCTGATCAAGCAGTCTTTTATCTAAACCTTTTGTCTTCTCTTACTCTCTTCTTTGTCAAGTGCAAGAGCTTGATGGTGAGTCATATACGGCGTCTAAGGGTGCTAGTTTAGTGTGTCATATCTGATCTAGTTCCTAGGAGTATCAAAGAGTCCATCCGCATCTCTTTGTGTCACCAATCGATCCACAAACCTTGATAAACTTGAGTCTCTGATTCGTTTATGCAAGGATTTATCCCCTCTGATCCAGAGCAACATCTTAGGGTCATATTAAGTGGTATCAGAGCATCTGTGGATAGGAAGTTCTCGATCTCTCTTTGGTTTCAAGTCGAACTCTTTGACTTCTCATATAACCATTAATCGATTTGTGTTTTGTTGTTGTTTCTCGTATAATCTAAACATCTTTTCATCTGAAATTGATCCATATGTGTTGAATCCTGATAGATCTAAACGTTCTTACCATATTTTGATTCAACCTAATCTGATCCGTGTGAAAGAAGTAATCGAATCGATAGATCTGTTGAATCACTTGCGATTGAAGTTGTTTGTTTTGGTTTTGTGATTAGATCTGCTCTTATTCATCTTGGATTTTATTTTGATAAACCGTAAACTGATTAATCTGATCTGAAGTTTGTCGATTGATTTCTCTGAGCCGTGATCTACAAGTTTGTTCTTTTGAACCTTTGAAAACCTGGTTTTGTTTCGATTATTCAATCTATTTGAATTCTCTTGGAAAACTTACTTGTTTAGGTGCTTTCTGATTCAGGTACCATGGTGAACGAGTCAGAGGAGAAAGCAGAACTTGTAAGGAAGAACAAGCTACTGAGGGATCAGATGACTGAGCAACTAAACCAAACAATGATCTCCACGGTTGATGATATGATTAAGAGTAGTATAAGGGAGCTCCGTGATGAACTGAGGCAAGAGATGAGGCAGGCTACTGGACAGGCGTAACATCAATGAACCTAGAAGAGAAAGAGTTAACCAAACTCAACAAGAACCAGAGGAATCTAGGAGAAACCAGCGTGAGCATGCTGGATCACAAGAGACTGACAACTACTATGAACGCAACCGATAGTTCTTCTTCTAGAGATAGCCGGAGAAGGCAAAGACGTGATCAAGAGGGAATGAGACATCAACGTGATGATCTTGTTGGGCTAAAGCTAAAGATAACTCCCTTTTATGGAAAGGCTGATCCGGATGCCTATTTGGAATGGGAAAAGAAGATAGAGCTTGTCTTTGATTGTCAGCAGTATACTCAAGCTCAAAAGATTCAAATAGCAGCTACTGAGTTCTATGATTATGCTCTGAGCTGGTGGGATCAGCTAGTGACCACTAGGAGACGCAACCAAGAGTATCCAGTTGAATCATGGCATGAGATGAAATCTATTATGCGCAAGAGGTTTGTTCCAAGTCATTATCACCGTGATCTCCATCAGAAATTAAGGAAGCTCACTCAAGGATCTAGGTCCGTGAAGAATACTTTCAAGAGATGGAGTTGCTTACGTTGAGAGCTTGTGTTTCTGAAGATAGAGAAGCCACCATGCCTTGGTTTCTAGGAGGACTCAACTGTGAGATTCAAGAAAATGTAGAGATGCAACATTATGTGGAGCTAGAAGAGATGTTGCATAAAGATATTCTTGTGGAACAACAACTTAAAAGAAAAGGACACTCACGCACTAGTTATGGAACTTCAAAGTTTCATACACCTAAGGAAGAGAAGCCGGCCTACACTAAGAAGAGCAAACCATATCCTAAAGAGGAAGCAAAGCCATCTGCTATGTTTGGAAAAGACAAAGGAAAGGCCGTGGCTACCAGTTCAAGAGCTAGAGATGTTAAGTGTTTCAAATGCCAAGGAAGAGGGCATTATGCCAATGAATGCACCAACAAATGGATCATGATTCTGCTTGAGAATGGAGAATATGAGTCTGAAGATGATCAATCAGATTATGATCACGAGCAGTCTGAAGAAGAATATGAAGAAGAACTAGTGAAAGGGAGACTGTTGGTGGCTAGAAGGCTCTTGAACCTACAAACAAAGACTGAAGAACTTGAGCAAAAGAGAATATGTTTTATACAAGGTGTATGGTGCAAGGAAAGGTTTGTAGCCTCATTATAGATGGTGGAAGCTGTGTCAATATTGCTAGTGAAACAATGGTAAAAAAGTTGGGATTGAAGTTCAAAATCACCCAAAACCTTACCGGCTGCAATGGCTTAATGAAGAAGGTGAAATGAAGGTGTCTAGCCAAGTGTTGCTACCTCTTGCTATTGGACGATATGAGGATGAAATCATGTGTGATGTGTTACCAATGGAAGCTAGTCACATCCTCCTGGGAAGACCTTGGCAATCAGATAGACGTGTGATACATGATGGCTATACCAACAAGCATTCATTTGAGTTTAAGTGAAAGAAGACTGTGTTGGTACCTCTAACTCCTAAGGATGTGCAATAATATCAACTCCAGCTTCAAAAGAAGAAAGAGATTGACCTTAAACCTGATCAAAACAAGCAGCATAACTTCTATGCTAACAAGGAGACATCAAAAGAACTCTTTACTCTCATCATTCGGTTATAATGTTTGTTTATAAGGAATCTCTTCTAACCATAACTGATTTAGCACCGGATTATCCGAGTGAACTTGTTTCCTTACTACAGGAGTATGAAGATGTGTTTCCAGATGATCATCCTACTGGTTTACCACCTATACGTGGGATTGAACACCAAATTGACTTTGTTCCTAGATCAACCCTTCCAAATCATCCAGCATATAGAACTAATCCAGTGAAGACCAAGGAATTACCAAAGAAAAGTTGAGGAACTGATGGAAAAGGGGCATATCAGAGAAAGTTTGAGTCCATGTGCAGTTCCAGTTCTTCTTGTACCTAAGAAAGATGGTAGCTGGCGCATGTGTGTTGATTGTAGAGCAATCAACAACATAAAAGTGAAGTATCGCCATCCTATTCCTAGATTAGATGATATGCTTGATGAATTGCATGGTTCTTGCATCTTTTCTAAGATAGACTTAAAGAGTGGCTATCACCAAATTTGGATGAAAGAAGGTGATGAATGGAAAACTACATTTAAAACTAAGCATGGATTGTATGAACGGTAGTTATGCCATTCGGATTAACAAATGCACCTAGTACATTCATGAGGTGATGAATCATGTGCTTAGATCATTCATAGGTATCTTTGTTGTAGTATACTTTGATGACATTTTAGTCTATAGCAAGAACTTTAGTGATCATATAGAGCATCTTAGGTCAGTCCTTGATGTGTTAAGAGGAGAAAAGCTTTATGAAAACTTGAAGAAATGTACTTTTTGTATGGATAACTTGGTCTTTTTAGGCTTTGTTGTGAGTGCAGATGGTGTAAAGGTTGATCAGGAGAAGGTGAGAGCAATTCAAGAATGGCCAAGTCCTAAGACAGTAGGGGAAGTAAGGAGTTTTCATGACTTGCTGGTTTCTATAGACGCTTTGTGAAGGACTTCAGCACTATTGCAGGCCCTTCTATCTAAAGTAATCAAGAAGGATGTTGGATTCAAGTGGGGAGATGCACAAGAAACTTCTTTCCAAACCCTTAAAGAAAAGCTTACTCAATCTCCTCTTCTTATACTTCATGACTTCTCTAAAACATTTGAAATCGAATGTGATGCTTAAGGAATTGGTATTGGTGCTGTATTGATGCAGGATAGAACACCTATTGCATACTTCAGTGAGAAGCTTGGAGGAGCTACTCTCAACTATGCTACTTATGATAAAGAGCTATACGCTTTGGTGAGAGCCTTACAAACATGGCAACACTATATGTGGCCTAAAGAGTTTGTCATACACACTGATCATGAGTCCCTCAAGTACCTAAAAGGACATAGTAAGCTTAGCAAGAGACACGCAAGATGGATTGAGTTTATTGAAATATTTCCCTATGTCATCAAATATAAACAAGGTAAAGAAAACATAGTTGTTGATGCACTATCCCGAAGGTATGTTCTCTTGACTACTCTAGATGCCAATTTACTAGGCTTTGAACAAATCAAAGGTATGTATGAGGATGATCCTGATTTCAAAGAAGTTTATAAGTCTTGTGAGAAACTTGCTACGGGTCATTACTTTAGGCATGATGGATTTTTATTCTATGATAATCGCTTTTGTATACCTAATTGTTCTTTGAGAGATTTGTTTGTCAGGGAAATCCCATGAAGGAAGTCTAATGGGATATTTTGGAATTGCAAACTCTTAAGGTCTTGCAGGATCACTTCTTTTGGCTGCACATGAAGAGAGATGTTGAAAGAGTCTGTGGAAGGTGTACAACGTGCAAGCAAGCTAACTCTAAGGTCCAATCCATGATTTGTACACTCCATTACCCATTCCTTATCATCTGTGGAATGATATCTCTATGGACTTCATTGTAGGACTGCCTAGAACTGGAACTGGAAAGGATTTTATCTTTGTTGTGGTAGATAGATTTTCTAAGATGACACATTTCATAGCTTGTCATAAGACTGATGATGCATTACATGTTGCTAACTTTTCTTTAAGGAGATAGTACGTCTGCATGGCATGCCTAGAACTATTGTATCAGATAGAGATGCTAAGTTCTTAAGTTACTTTTGGAAGACCCTTTGGTCCAAACTAGCACTAAATTATTGTTCTCTACTACTTGTCATCCACAAACTGATGGACAAACTGAAGTAGTTAATTGGACACTAGGAACTCTCTTACGTGCATTCATCAAAAAGAACTTGAAATCATGGAAGACTATTTGCCTCATCGTGAATTTGCATATAACCATTCTATGCATTCTGCTTCTAAGTTCACCCCTTTTGAAATTGTTTATGGGTTCAATCCCACCTCTCCATTGGATCTAATGCCTTTACCTGAGTGTGAAAGAGTTAGTATTGATGGCAGAAGAAAGAAGAGATGGTGCAACAGATCCATGAATAAGCAAGGCACAATATTGAGGAAAAGACCAAGCAGTATGTCAAACAAGCAAACAAAGAAAGGCGTGAGATGGTCTTTGAAGTAGGTGACAAAGTGTGGGTTCACCTTCGAAAGGAGAAATTTCCAAATGAAAGGAAATCCAAATTGATGTCAAGAATAGATGGTCCATTCGAGATCATTAAGAAGATCAGCAATAATGCATACAAGCTGGACTTTCAAGGTAAGTATGATGTATCTAATAGCTTCAATGTTACTGATTTGGTTCCTTTTGTGGCAGATGAACCAGATTTGAGGACAAATCATTTTCAAGTGGGAGAGGATGATGTGATCATGGACCAGTGCAACAAGGAAGAGGATGTAACCAGGGATGCACCCATGGACCAACCAGCTATTGAAGATGCCTTAGCATTCCAGAAGGTCCCATGACTCGTTCCAAAATTAAGAAACTAAATGGAGCCATTGGAGGATTACTTAGACTAATATGGAAACAAGAAGAAGGTCTTGGACAAAGCTTGATGATCCGAGATACCTTGATCACCATTCAAGCTATCTCCTCATCTAGCTGAATTAGTACTTAGGCAAGTACTTGTGTGTGCTCTTTTCCTTGCTCTTGGTTTTGTCCCAAAGAGGTTTTTCGGAGGAAGGTTTTTAACGAGGCCACAAGCTGCTTACACATCACCTATGTGCTAATGTCGGTCCACGCCTAAGAAGACTACTCTATCTATTTACCTTATGTTATGTTTTAGACTATAGTTTCTATGTTATGTTATTCTCGAAACCTAAGGGCATATTCCTTGGTTTCTCTATTTAAACGCTTTGTAAACTCTCATTCTGATTAAGCAGTCTTTTATCTAAACCTTTTGTTTTCTTTACTCTCTTCTTTGTCGAGTGCAAGAGCTTGCTGGTGAGTCATATCCAGCGTCTAAGGGTGCTAGTTTAGTGTGTCATATCTTAGCTAGTTCCTAGGAGTATCAAAGAGTCCATCCGCATCTCTTTGTGTCACCAATCGATCCACAAACCTTGGATAAACTTGAGTCTCTGATTCGTTTATGCAAGGATCTATCCCATCTGATCCAGAGCAACATCCTAGGGTCATATTATCAATCGTATCTTCATATAAATCAGCCGTAATTACCTAAGTTTACTATTAATCGAGCCAATTACGGCTGATTTAATATAACTTCAGCCATAAAAATCTCCCATAAGTCAACCGTAAATTTAATAACTCAGTCAGACAATGATCATTAAATCAGCCGACAAAACATAACTCAGCTGTGTCTTAACTATAATTCAACCGAATTTTCGAAAAATCAGTCCGCTGATGTATAAGTCAACTGTAACTTATGTTCGTAAGTCAGCCATTATCCCATAAATCAGCCAGATTTCTCATTACTAGCGGCTGACTTATGTTCGTAAGTCAGCCAATTTCTCATAAGTCAGCCGCATTATTTAATTCAGCTGCAAAGTAACCATAACTCAGCTGTAACAAAGTTTGTGCTTTACGACTGAGTTCATTAATACACGTCAGCAGATTCCTACGTGATGCTAGTTTTTTTCTTACGTGACATTAAAAATAATGGTATTCTTGTAAATATATTTTTTCTCACAACGTAAAAAAAAACATATTGAATATTAGAAAAATGATAATAATAAAAAAATTTGTATGATTCTGGTAATATATCCTAAAATATGTATCGTTTCGGTAAACTTCCAAAAACTTATCTCCTACATATTTGTTACGACATAATTTATCTATAAAATGTTTTGGTATTTTTGGGTGTTTTGGAAGGCACAAAATAATGTCAAAACGAATATAGAAGAGATGTTCTCGAAAAGCGCAAGGAGAGATCAGCTGGTGTAAGTTTAACTGGACAACACATAGCATGCATGCTTCTGACGTATGACGTTCGCTTTGAGATGTTCAAATTTGACAAATAAACTTTGTTTGTTTTGACTGATCGGTTCTTGGTATGTTTCATGGAAGCGTTTAGAAAATATCTTTAAAGATCTTTAGAAATCGGGTATTTGATGAAAACGTTACATTGTTCAAATAAAATTTATGAATGATTCAAATAAGTTTATCTACATTTTCTGAAATGGTTAAATGGTTATGTTTAAATGAAGCTCTATTATTTATGTTTAATTGAACCTCTATTATTTATGCTTACGATTCTTATTTGTTTTCAGCTTTTCTTGATGGTCAAAGCAAGAAGAATAGATACCTAAACGTTTGAGTTTAACATATTGATCGAACAAAAGAAGACGATCCAGTCATAACACAAGGACAAGAGGGTGTTAAATATAGATTGTAGAAACATTTACGAACAAAGCAGGTTTCTAATAAGTCCAGGGGCAATAGTTAAATGACTAAAAACTCCCATTAAACAGAGACAATCTTCAAAAGCCTCTCTCACTCTCAAGGGTTTCTCTCTTCTGCTCTGTGTAACTTCTTTTCTCTAAAACTTAAAACCAAACCGAAATTAAAACTCCCTACGAACCAAAAGACCCCAAAGTAAAAGACAACAGAAGCACCATCAAGCTTCCAAGAAGCATTACATAGGGGGAAAACAGACTTTAGAGATTCAGACAAACACCTTTACATGTCTGTGAGAGCAGAGATATGTATAAGCAGCTACTGTCAATGCATTTGTTGTCGCGGGACAGCACGGGAACGAACAGGTGTCTTTGAGGGGGCTCACCCTGTGAATCAAACAATCAAAAACACGTCAACGTTCAGATTCATAACCAAGTAACACAAAATGTTTGAGAAAAAATGGTTTGTTCTTGGACCTTATCGGTAAAGAACCAAGAAACACGCCACTGCAATTGAGAGCAGTTATTGCACTTTCAGCCTGCGGAAGACAAAGAACCAAGATACTTTGAGACTTTATCTATCGATACAAACTTAAGAATATGTACATCAAAAAAGTTTTGATAAAGATCAACATTCAAGGTTCATTTTCCAACCAAGATTTTAGACTCATCAATGATAAAGAAGTAACTGCTTACCATGACAAACTCCACAAAACCGATTCTAGTTGGATGATGATAATCTCCCAGAAGCCTCAGACGGTGCACCTCTCCACACACAGCCTCAAAAAACAGTTTTATGTCCGTTTGAGTGACCTTCTTGTCGATGTTAGTGCAGTAGATAGTTCTGGCACACTTCTCACGCTCATCTTCAGACTAAGAACCAAAACAGGACTAGAAGTCAACGTCCTGAGTCTAAAAAGCACACAACTTTGCACTAAGAATGTGATGAACCAAAGAAAAAAATCTCACTCTTGGCAAGAATGTCGGGTTAACCGGTGGCAATAGCAGTCTTGGACGGCATAACTTTCACAGGATAGAATCCCAGCATCGTCCCCGACAGATTCAGCGCAGCTCTTGCACCCACTACAAGTCCCAAATTGTCAAACCCATCCATACAGACAGTTTCCAAAAAACAGAACACATAATGAAACTAATGATACCTTCATTAGTGAACTCGATGAAAGCAAACCTAAGTACTGAGTTGGGTCACCGCAAATGCGACAGTTAACAACCTAAATAACAAAAAAAAAAAGAGTTTAAGACAAAGAACACACCACATACAAAGATGAACTTCTAGAAAAAACTTAGACCTGTCCAAAGCCGATGAACAAACCAGCAAGCTGCTCCTCAGTGACCTAAACCCCCCAAAAAATTAAGATAGTATAAGTGAGGATGCAGAAAGCTGTGGAAGAACCACCTTAAGAAAGATGGAAGCTTTTTGAAACCTGTTGGTCAATATCAGACACATAGACAGTTCTTCTAATAACGTCTTCACGCTGAGCCATACTTGTCCGAGGATTCATCCTCCGTTTCCCTTGTGGTCCGAACGACTTCTTCTGTTTCAAATAACAGAAACAAAAACGAGACTCAAATCATATAATTTCACAACAGGAAGCAGAGTAGCCAAAATAAATAACATTTACAATATTTAGTCCCAAAAAGACAAGAAGTGAGAGAGATAAAATCTAAAAAAAAAAAAACTAAGCAAAGGTGCGAGCTTTAGCTTATAAACGCACATGAAGACACTAGAGACCAAAAGTTAACCAAACAACTAAGCACAAGAGACAAAGATACAAGAGACGTGTCTTATTACCCGTCGAAAATCGTCTTCGTTGACGGGGAAATATCCGGCTGCACAAGGAAAGAGTCAGCGACGGTGAAGAAACCACCGTTACGCCGTGACCTCCTTGCTTAGTCAGTGAAGGAGGAACAAACTCTTCAGCCATGGGATTAAGCTTAGTTAAAAGCTCATTCAGCTCTCTCATCTCACGCTTGAAGCTCTCTCCACCGTCGGATCTCTCTGCGTGGGATCCGATCTCACCGTGGACTCATTTTCAACCTGATCGTCGTTGGAAGAGACTCCTGATCCTTGGCTGGTGACGGAGACGGCGGCGACGGGGAGATCGCACCAACCTCTGTACCAGCTCCGGCGTTCTCAACGATCGCCATGATCAGATTACCGGAAATTGCAGAAACCAAGAAAGAAAGATGGGATGTTTCAGGAACCCACGAGCAAGTAACACGAAGGGGATGAGAAGGGAACAGTAGCAAAAAGGGGTTCTACTTCTATAAGAAGGAGCCACCAAGAGAGAGAAGAAGGAAGAGGACAAGAGAGTAAAAACAAAACTCAAAGAGAAGTAATCGTAATTAGTTTTAATTCCTATTAGCTAAGGGTCGTTGATTAAAAGAAATAACATTGTGCAGCGATTAAAGCTGAAATTTGATTTTGTTTATACCGTTGTTACAAGGTAAACAACGATCCTCTCAATGCGCTTCACCCCTCAATCTGCTTCGAGACACATTATTTAGATCTAATGGATATGACTGCGAACTTGGTTTAAAAAGCGATTGTTTCTGGCGTCATAGCACTAAGCACCACCGAGCACGGACCTCATCGTCAAGAGACCCCATTGCCAGGCGAGGTACGTAAAACCCTTCACTTTACCTCACTTTTCCTCATTTTTGATATTTTACTAAAGTGGTAAAAGCGGCGATTTGTTATATCTATACCAAAAAAGTTTGATTCAAAATTAAATAATTAACTAAAACGGTTTAAGAGATATTTAGTGTATCAAAAATGTATATTACGGCTTGTAGGGTAGTATCCCAATCCCACAATCCACTAACCCTACTTCTTCTCTTATATAAATAACCAACAAACCTTAAGTAAAATCATTAATTTCTCTTCTCTTAAACTTACGGTAGTAGCTTAGGCCACCATTAACCCTGAAACTGTGTTAGGGTTGCTTAAGTTTTTTTTTCTAAAAAAAAAAATTAAAAAGTGATCAATTGCGGGCCGCCACCTGTCGGTGAGGCCCGCAAACAGTAAAAAATCTTTCCAAAATCGTTGCTTATTTAGCAACTAGAAGCACCGATTTTTCATAAAAAATGGAACTCATCACTAAGCAACTCCCTCTAAGCACTCCCGTTAATTATGCCCTTATTATTTGCAAGGTTTTCTAATTCGTTAGTAACTCTCTTCTTCACGCTTCTTCTCATTCTTTGTTTAGATCACAGTTTTTTCTTCTTAAGTTAGTAGCTTTTTTCTTTAATAAAAATTTTTGATCATGTATTTTTTTGTCTCATAGGCTTATAGCTTCTTCTTATTTCATGTATGTGTGCATTGCAGTTGTGAATTGGGATCATATTTTGTTTATATCATAGCTTCTTATCCTTAAGTTATTAGCTTTTTGTATGTAAGTTTATGATCGTGTCTTGCATATACTCAATAGCTTTTTCTCATACCATGTTTGTATATGTTGTAGGTGATCATGTCTGACGCTGGAGCTGGAACATCTCAAGGAGGAGGGTCTCAAGAGAAGGCCAACAAGTGGGTCCGGGAAGGAAGTATGGAACCATTATTAATAACAACGTCAACCATTGAAAGTGTATCTTCTGCTACAAGGTGCTAACTGCTGGAATTTTCACGCTTGAAGCAACATCTTGTTGGAGGTATAAGAATGCAAGAAGTGTCCAATATGTCCAGAATATGTCAAAGCTGAGCTGCAGAACTACATGGTGAAAGAACTGAAGAAAGACCAGCTCTTTCAATGCAGTTTCAACCTGCCATTCATGAAGATGATATGGAAGACTTGGATGGTGAAGTTGATCAGCCAAAACGAAAGACTATCAAGAGGAAGAACCGTGGACCTCTGGATAAGTTTGTGAAGTCACTGCCTCTAGAAGTCTTGAAAGGTAGAAATGATATGAAGGGAGTCTTTGGAGCTTGTGACAAGGAGCTAAGAGAGAAAGTATGTGGAGACATAGCGAGGTGATTTTATGATGTTGAGATTCCTTTTAATGCTGCCACACAAGAAGTTTCAAGGAGATGACTGAATTGATTGGACAATATGGTACGAATTAACGTCTCCTTCAATGTACGATCTCCGGTTCAATTTACTTCATAAGGAGTAGCAAACGTTGATGCTCAGCTAGTTGGTCACAAAGAAGAGTGGAAAGTGAAAGGATGCTCAATCATGTCTGATAGATGGCGTGATTCAGTGGTGCAGAAGTACATTGTCAACTTCCTGGTTAATTCACCTAAAGACTCGGTTTTCATCAGATCAAAAGAAGTATCTGAGGTGGTGAAAGATGCTACAATTTTTTTAAGTTACTGGATGATATGGTTGAGGAAGTTGGCGAGAAGAATGTGATACAAGTTGTGACTGACAATGCCTTCAACTATGTGAAGGCTGGGGAGCTGCTTGAAGCTAAACGTCCACATCTTTTTGACTCATTGTGCTGCCCATTGTCTTGTTCTGATGTTGGAGAACGTTGGAAAGATACAGGCTGTGAAGAACTCTATGAAGAAGTGTATGTTTTTCAATGCCTACATCTACTGCCGTGGTTCCTCTAGTCAACATGATGAGAAGGTTCACAAACCAGAAGAACTTGCGTCGGCCTGCAGTAACTCGATTTGCAACTTCCTTCATCACCATTACTCAGTTTCACCTTCAGCAAGCCAATTTGAAGAAGATGGCGGCCTCAAAGAAATGGATCAAGTTGAAATGGCCTAAGGAAGCAGGAGCAAGGAAGCTGAAGCAGTATATTCTTCACGAGGGCTTCTGGAGGAACATAGCTTATGCTCTAAAGCCTAACATGTCCCTTGGTGAAAGTGCTCAAGATGGTTGATGGTGAGAAGAAAGCATTAGTTGGTTACATCTATGCTACAATGGATAAGACAAAGGAAATTATTTCTAAGAGTTTCAAATGGAAGAAGGAGAAGTATGAGAAGGTCTTTGAGATGATAGACAAACGCTAGGACTGTCAGTTACATCAACCACTTGACGCAGCAGGTTATTTCCTCAATCCAGTTGTTCATTATGCTCATGCTGCTGATGTTTGTTGTGAGGAAGTGGAGACTGGGTTGTACAGCTACATCACAAGGCTAGTTCGAGACAGTGATGTTCAAGACAAGATCATGGTGGAGCTTGAAGTTTTTAAGAATGCAAGTGGGCTCTTTGCTCTTCCCATGGCTATTAGGCAAATGGAGATGAAATCGCCAGGTATGATAGAGTTGTTTTAAGCAGTGCACATTTGTATTCTTAAATTGAGTACAAAATATATTTTTTTGCAGTTGACTGGTGGTCAACATACGGATCATTAGCTGCAAATCTCAATGATTTTGCAGTCAAGGTGCTAAGTCTTTCATGCAGTGCAACAAGTTGTGAAAGAAACTTGGGAGTTTTTCAACTTTTAAGCTTTCAAATATCTATATTTACTCTCGTTTACATGAACATGTGGCTGATATTTGATAAAACACAGCTGCATACCAAGAGAAGGAACAAACTAGCTCAAAGTCGATTGAATGACATGGTGTTTGTCAAGTACAATCATACTTTGCAGCGTAGATGAAGAGAAATGATGCTAAGGATCCAATTATGTTGGATAAGATAGATGATAGCAATGAATAGCTAATAGGGAAGATGGTTGAACTCACCCAATGATGAAGATGATGATTTTGTCCATGATGATGAGGACTTGACATGGAGTGTGGTGAGCGAAGCAGTATGAGCTGAAGAACCAAGCTACACTACTAGAGGAGCAAAAACTCCTAAGAACACAAGGGAAAGGAATTGCGAGTTCTTCAACTCAGAACAAGCGCTATGGTCCATCACCTTCCCACTTGGAATTGGTTGATGAAGATGATGATGAAGTTGAAGGAGAGGAAGGGTTTGGCTACGAGAAAGATTTGGAATATGAGGAGAATGGTTCTGAATCTGACTAGAATTTCATTTGCTTTTGAATTTGGTGTTTAGCTATTGGTGTTTTAGCTATTGGTGTTTCAACTTTGAATTTGGTGTTTTCGTTGGGTAATTTTCATTTGATGTTTTTGCTATATAAACCTTTAAGTTTTATTTTATGGATTTGGTGTTTTTAGTTTGTATTAGCATTCTTGTTTATCTAATATGTATATATATGGTTTTTGCAGAGTACCTTTTGTGTTGCAGGTACACAAAGTGATGGCAAAATGGCGCCATGGCGATAAGCTCCACCCTCCTAGATTCGTCTCGCTTTGCGCCATTTCAAACCAAGACTACGAACCTGATGGATTGGCTAACTTTTACTTTAGAGATTGATGCATTCAAAAGTCTACCAGATAACTTTAAGAGCGCGAATTTCTTCTATATTTCTCAGAGTGAGAAGGGTCAGGCGGACTAACTAGCGAAAGAGACTAGGAACACATGCTTTATTTTCTCTTATATAGATATTCACAGTTAGATAGAAGTGCTTTATGTAGGAGTTCGTCTCACCAACACTTGATCTAAAGAAATTAACCGTCGACAAAAAAAATAGAGTCTAGTGTCGTATAAAGAGAACAAGAACAAACTATTAGTGTCTTCTTTTTCCTTCCTACTTTTTAAAGATAAAGCTCTAGATCATAGCAAACTTGAATCCACAATTCTATATTATTCAAAAATAGCCAACCTAAAAATATATATTGACCCCTTCTATCAATATTTTATAAAATGTTCTAGGTTAAAGAGGACAACTTAATATCTACTAAATTTTGATCTGGATTTCAAAGTTAGATTACTGTTTAGCAAATTTTATGTTTATTTAGATGATATATTATTGTATATATATAATATTTCTCATTTTATAAAAAGTACATGATTTTTATTTTTTCATTTTATAAATATAATTGAATGTATATTAATATGTAATTTGAAATTAATTAAATAGTTAGATAATTTTTAATGTTGAGATCTTGCTAAAATCGTTTTCAAAAGATTTGTTATAATTTTAATATATATTTATATTTAAAATAAAAAGATATCAAAAGATATTATGATTAATTAGTTACAAATATTTTATCATTAGTTTTAATGAAATACATTTTATTAAAGTTTTCTAATTATCGTCCAAATAAAAAATCACACATGAAATGAGTCATGACTTCTATTTTAATAAATATATACAAAACTTTCATAATAAAAATGGTTATAAAAATTAATAAATTTAATTTTTCATTGTAAAACATCATAGAAATTAAAACAAAGCAAACTTTTAAACTATGGGATAAAATGAATATTTTACATTTAAATGTATATAAAATTTGAGTATGATAAAAATTACGTAAAATTTGAGTATGAGATATTTATAAATTACCAGATTTTAAATGCATTTGCGTATAATAAAAAAAAAGAAAAATCTCTCAAATAATTTTTTTTAAAGTTTTTGTCACAAAAATAGACATTAAAAAAAAAATGACCAAAATAGACCTTTTATTTATTTTTTAATATTTTTTAATTTTTAAAAAATTTTAAACATAATCACCATAACCCCACCCTATAAATCTTAACCCTAAGTTTAGATTAGTTAACCCAGAGAGTATTACATCATTTAATAAAATCTATCTTAGTCATTTTTCTTCTTGAGTGTTATTTTGGGGACAAAAAGTTTTTATTTCTTTTTTGGTCATTATCTCTAAACACAAAATCACTTTGATATGATTGATATAATTAATAAATAAGTTTCCACGCTTGTAATTCCGCTCCTGTGTGATTATATGGTAAATCATCATACAGTATAACAACATATGACACAAAAGGAACGCACAGTAAATCTTCTCCTAAATAATAGTCAAATGGACATTGACATAATACTAATCCAATAGATGATCACAAAGTCTTTGAATATTGGGAAATTGTATTGCATAACCATATAAAAATCAATTATTCACCATATAAGCCATATCAAAAGTATGGCTAGAATATGATATATATCTTATTATATAAAGTAGATTTTCCTTTTCTTCTCAGCCCGTCCATGTCATCAATTTGAAGGCTTCACGATGTGACACATATCCATTTAAAGTAAATGATGCGTTTCATTTATGTAATATTACAATATATATCTCTGATCAATCACAACAACTGATTTTTTTTTCATTTTTTTTCTTTCTTCTTTATTTCATTTGATCAATATTTTCTTTATTATATAATTTAGTCAGATATCCTATCTAAAAAATTATACATATTTTTTTACATATGTTGTATCTTAACTTTTTTTTCAAACAGATAAAAATTTCTTTCAAAAATATACAAATTGTTATTAACAATGATATTTTCATTCTATTCTATATTATTTGTATGGAATAGCACATATTTATTTAAACCTTTAATCCATTTATTTTTCAGTTTTTAATTTTCTTTGTTTTTATTTTATTTTCCCATCTAGTTTTATTTGATTTATATTTATATTTCATAATTTTATATTTTTATATATGAATTTAGTTGCATTTCTGTATATGCTTCACTATTTGAAATTTAGAAAGAGTTTCATTATTCAGATTTTTAGTAAGATAGTCAATTAAATGTACCTTTAACCATGTATCCATCATTCAGATTTTAGTAATAATATTTTTATTCATTAGTTAATTTTTGTTTCTAACAACATTCATGAATCTAATAAGAATAGTTAAAATTTAGAAAAACTTACCTATGTTTACTCAATTTTTTGTTTGTGTGTACTTATATACCTTTTATGATTTTCTATTCTATTTTGATAGTATCATGTATTTCTATTCTATATGTTTTTAGAAAAGACAAAATAGTTGCACAAGGAATAAGGATAATTTCGACAATATTCTTTTTATACAGTA
This sequence comes from Moricandia arvensis, assembly GCA_905132765.1. Lineage (NCBI taxonomy): Eukaryota > Viridiplantae > Streptophyta > Magnoliopsida > Brassicales > Brassicaceae > Moricandia > Moricandia arvensis. The sequence goes on from CAJHQP010001587.1 coordinate 23,511, forward strand.
TACACATGGTTACTTATTACATTGACTAAGTCATATGGTCATATTCTTTAGTTTTGTTTTCATTATGGTTATCAGCCAAATTAATCATTGAATATTTGTGTTACATAATTTCCGTTTTAAAAATATTAATATCCTCTTTTGTTATTTTTCTTTTGCGTGACAGTAAAATAACATGAGAAATAGATATAATTCAAAATTTCACATAGATTTATGTTCATACTTTTCCAACCAATAATGCTACAGTTTTACATTTAAGTCAATTTCTTAAGTTACACACTTTTTATTCTTCATTTTTTAAAAATGAAAGTTTTTAAATTGGATGATAACGAATTGTATAACTAACTTTAAATAGAAAAAATTGATTTAATAAGATCTATTTGACATAATATTATATAACACAAAAGTATTTACACATTAAGAAAATTATATATGAAGTGTAAATGTATTATGTAGAAGTAATAAAACTGTTTTTTTTGAAAAAATGATTATCAAGGACTGCTATATAAAATTAAATAGAAATTCATATATTTTTGTAAAATGTTAAATTATTATACTAATTTCAAATTTGATACAGAAATTACAAAGATAATTAATAGCAGAGTCCAGGAATTAAACTAAACACGAGAATCTAAAAGTAGAGAAAGAAACCCAAAAGTAAAGGAGGGGGGGGGGAGTTTAAATGCCGCTTAGAAACGAGCCAAGTTCATACCAAAGAATCTGAGAAGAGCGAGAACGAGTGCTAGAAACCACAAGCTACCGAGAAAAAGAGCCAAGAAACCTTAAAACAATGGCTCTTGCAACTTTTGACCACTCAAGCGAAAGAAGACGCCGACCAAAGAATTTGAGCACGAGTAAAACTCAACACATCCGATAACTATACTTATGACGGCACGAGAGCGAACCACCGAACGAAAATGCCGTTCAATTGTAGAGATGTCCTGCCGTCTCCAGTCCAACCCACCGTCACAGTATACATCCATTAAACTGAGGGTCACATTAAGAGATAATAGACCACATGGTGGCTTACTCTCTAGAAGCCCAGCCGCAAGTGCATGAACCCCTCGTTAGACTAACTGATGCACTACAACAAGAACGAAACCCACCCCACCATCCGAATTTAGTTATTACATTAATAATTAACTAAAATACTCGTCTAATATATATTTTATTTGGTTAATATTAATATTTTTATTTTTGACATTGTATTCGAAATTTAGTTATGAATACATTTGTTTTAAAGTTTAAACTGTGTTGTTGTTTTTAAAAGAACCCGAATCGAAACCTGATTGGGACCCCGATTTCCCAAGCTTATCAACAACCATACACCCATAATATATCATCAACACGGAAGTCGAATCCATAGTCATGATAAGCGCTTTGGCTATATTTCTTTTTCGTGTTGGGTCTGAAACTTTTGAAGTGACTCATGTGTCTGTCCAGTGGAAGTATAGTAGGATAGTTTGGTCATAAGGATTTATTTTCTATTCAATATCTTAAGCCTGTTTTGGAATGATTACAGTATAAAATATTGATGAATAAAAAATCATCATCCCTTTTTAATTACGAAAAGATTACACGCTAGGACACATTTCAAGTTTCTTATTACATTGTGGTCACTTCCGACTCCTAGCACACTTTTCACGCTTTTTCATATACTTTAACACATAAAAATACTAACATGTCCTTCTGTCTTTTCTTGTTTCTAGTTTTTTTTTGTCAACCTATTGTTTCTAGTTAAATCATTCTAATAGTATACTAATCAATTTAATATATATTTTTCTTTTTGCTATAGAGCATCCTCCTCCTTTTATCTCCAGCACCGAAACACTTGTATGTGTCTTCATATACAATCTTCCACAAAAATTAAATATCACGATGATGGATCTTTAGAACTCAGATGTCGAACCTATCACCGCCAAGATTCTCCCTTTCTGGCCTCAGACTTCCGAGAACAAGCGGTATGACATCGTTGGCTACTGGCTCATGGCCTTACTTCTTCACGGCAGCGACCAAGAGAAAGAGACGGTTACAGGTGTTGCTCTGGAATTGCTTCTTTACGGCAATGACCAAGAGAAAGAGGTGGTTAGGGTTTTAATTTTGTTTTGAAATATTGATTTTGATTTTTTAAGGTTTTGTAATCCCTCTCTCTTGAATCAGAGTTTGCTGGGTTTTTGGAATATCTCAGAAACTATGAGAAATCTGGTGTGTCGAAAAGAGCTGCAACTGATTTCGATGATGCGTTTATCTCGGCCGAAAAAATGTTTCATGCTTTGCCTCCATAATCCTCATTTTTTTTTAAATCAAGGCTTGTCTCATGTTGTTTTTTTTTGTGGTCTTCTTCTTAGAACTATATGAATTTCATTTTTGTGTTGTTCTGAAAAAAATAATTACGTCTATAACAGGTGAAGATACGTTTTGTATTCAAGAAATCCGAAGAAGCTAATGTTTTTGCCTCTAAATGATAGTGTGTGATCCACTTAAGGGACTATTAGTCCAACGAGAAATCAAGTCATGTAAAAGATCAAGATGAGAATCAACTCTCCACTTTTTTCTAAGATTGGTAAGACTGCAACTATTTATAAATCAATGAGGAAAAAGAAACACAAGACCAACCAAGAATATATGTATTGTGTAGAATTTTTATGAACAAATTATGTCACTGTATTCTTTGTTCACGTCGGTTTACAAACAACTTTTTTCATTGTATTCTACGTTTGAATTTTAGGGATGTAATGTGTTTTAAAATGGTATTTACAAGCCACCTTTGTAACCTTTTTAAAACGTGTACACTGTATATAATACCCATGTGTTCATTCTCATAGTGTACAAATGTACACATATATTTTTAGCTTTTGAACAACTTTGTACAATTGTTGCATAAAAATGCAACTTAAAGTCTTTTTTTTACAAACACTCAATTGTATCGGCCACCTTCTAATATATATTTTCACTTTTTTCTTTCATAAACAAAAAATAATTACGTCGTTCCAAGTTTTCCTAAAGTAGGGGTGATGATTGTGGTTTTAAAATCATGTTCTCATCATATTCTAGTATTGTGACTTTTGTGTTTCATCTCTTAGTTCCATTTTTGATAAGATTAATTTCAAAGAAGGCGTACATGTAAATACTTGTGAACGTGCAGATGTCAATTTTGTGAAAAGAGAATAAAAATTGAATAATCATTTTGAAATGTACAATGTATCTAATATCCACGTGTACACACAATTTATGGACGCTCTAACATATTATCCATATGTACACCACTTCTCATCTCATGTTTCTAAAGTTTTTTTGTCCTGATTAGAGACACTGCAACACTAAAAGTGCTTCTGTGACCAGCAGAGTTTCAAAACGAGCTTTTGAAGAAGCCCCAACCTTGGCCATCGGAAGCTGGTTTCTTCTCCGTTGTCATAATCATCATTTTCATTGTTAGGACATGCGATTTAGACAAAGGAAGGTTGACCATGGAGAAAAAAGAGAGCTTTGTCGTTTTTTAGAAGAGAGGAACGGAGAGAGAAGAAGAGATCGGACATGAGAGGGAGAAACAAAGTGAATCTAACTTTATATACACGTGCAAACTATGACATTTTAAGGGATAAGTTTAGTTAAAAGAATTAAATAGATTTAAATATTAAAGTCGGGGACAATTTAGTATTTTTGACACTAAAAAACTACTCTAAGAGTCTAAAGTGTCTTAAGTTGTATAAAATGTTGAGAACTGTCCTATAATGTAAACCAGTCTTTTACTTACAACAGTTGTAGTTACATTGTAGGACACTTTGTGCTCCTAGGACACTTTCTCTAACTTGTTTCCTTCTTTTCTAACTAAAACATAACTAGAATACAAATTTTTAGGACCCACTTTTTTTATTTCTTTGTCTTCTTATTTTTCTAATCTCATTCTTTTTATTTTTTCAGATGATTGATTTTATGAATTCTGTAGATCTAAGATAAAACATTTACATAATTTTATAAACATAACTAAGAGATTGACGATGATAATCTTATGATCAGAGTATAAAAGGAATAGCTTTCCATTAACGGCAGAGAACGACACGAGAATCTCCACAGTTATCTATGATGATTTTCTCCGGCGTAAAGATGGGACACCACCGCGGTAAACCCCACCGTGTCACACTCTGGTTTCCATGGTTTACAGATCCTAACGGCAAGCTCCTCCACCATCGAGTTACGTCTAGCTCGTACGGAAAATTCCTTGTTGCTCCCTCATTCGCCGTGGAAGAATCACCCCCGTATCATTCCACCGCGCTCAGATCCACCGCTATGACCGTCCGGAGTGGTTGTGGTTGAAAGTGAAAGCTCCAAAACAACAATGGTAAAATTTGACCTTTTTACATGTTTAGTCCTTCACATTTTGGTTATTTTTATTTTTAACTTTAAATTTTTAGATTTACAAAAATGACTTTTTATTTTGCTTCAAACTTTCTAATGTACATTTGCACCCATGTCAAACTTTCGTTGTCCACATGTACAATGACTCTTATGTACATCTGTGTATGTTAGTATTTTATCCATATACGTTAGTTTACCTCTCATGTGTACATAGATGATATCTCAATTGGAGGTGATGAATCAACATAAAACATAGTTGATGGCATCAAAATGACTTAAATGAACTAATATCAAAATGCTTAAAATCATTAGATATGAATAACACAAAAAACAAGTGTACAACTATTTTCATATGTGCAATTTTCAGTTTGACTTGGTCTATTTTATTATCTTTATTTTGACACTTTTGATTAAGCAACCGCCATTTCACCTATATGTGTAAAGTTTTACTAAAAAAATTAATGGGCTCGTCATTTGTGATAGACAATTGTTATTCATGTGATGTACACGTGTACAGACATGGTGTATACATCAACTTGTACACAAAACAAAAGCCTTTTCTACATAGAAGTATGCTCTCACATTGATACACATTTGCTTCACCAGAAACATTGATGGGTTGATAACTTATTATAAAACTGTTATTCATATGATGTACACCAGTACAACGTGTACACGTAACATGGTGTATACATCAACTTGTTACACAAAACAACAAATAATTTCTACAGGAAGCATGCTCTCATATTGGAAACCGATTTGAAACTGTTATTCATTTGATTCACACTCCATGTTCTAAAAAAATATTAACAGAGAAAAAAAATTCTTTTCCTAAAAAATAGATCAATAAAAAGATATATGGATAAAAAGTTTTATGTTTGTTTTTGTTTTTAAATTTCTAAAAAAAACTCAAAAAAAAGCTTAAAGAAGTAGAGATCAATGGGTAAGTTGCAACATGGTCGTCGACTTTAAACCTCTACTCCACCGCAATAGCACCAACCACTGATTGCCACTATATCTCTATCTTCCTTATTAGCCGGCAAAATCATCACGACCAAGCTTCCTGCTCCGCTTCGTCTTCGCCCACAAACTCCTCCTCTCCATCAACAACATCTTCGTATTATATGCAATCATACTTGTCGTGATCGTCATGCAATGATTAAGATGTACACATGATAAATTTGTAACATACATTTGCAACTTTCAATATTCACACGTTCAAATAACGTTAGTGTACACATATATTTCATTGTCCACGTGTACAATAATTCACATATACACCAATTAACTTATTGTCCACATATACAATGATTCACATGAACACCAATTGACTTATAATAATACATGGACACAATATCATTTTTTATATAAATTTGCAAGTTTCATTATTTATACAGTCAAAATAATACAAAATCTAAGTCAATATAACCTAGTCAACTTATGTGTATATTGGACACCAAAATATTTTTTACATACATTTAAAAGTTTCATTGTTTTGTACTAAGTGATATATTTTTGTATTTATTACATATCATAGGGATCAAAATGCACCTTTGAAAGTTTGGGAGCAAAATAGAGGAGAAATTTTCAAAATAGAAAGTATAGGGTCAACAACGAATTATACAAAAGATGAGAGACCCATATTTGCAAAAATGACAAATTTGGCCATTGTAGCTATGAGCTTTTCACGAGGTGGTGGCTGTGACGAAAAGGGGAGAAGTGACGCCAATTCTGAAGCTTCAGAACAAGCGCCACAACTTTGAAGCGCGTCTTGGAGCTCGACGCAGAGGTGTATTCATGTCGTCTTCTGCCGGATTTGGTCACACCAAGTCAAGTCATCGTTTTGTGCCGGAGTAAACTCGTTATCATCTAGGGTCACGAACTTCGCCGCGACTACGCCTCTCAAACTTGTAGAAGAAGAAGATGATAAAAAATGAGAAGAACTCAATTTGTAGAGTAAGAAGATGATAAAAAAGTGTCGGTGGGACCCCTAGTTATAATAGACTTTGGTATTAGTTAGTAAATAGACAAAGAGTGATTTACACTGTGGTCATTTTTCAAGTTTTAATTACATTTTCAGTCACTTTGTACTACTAAGGTAGTTTTATTAACTAAAAAGTCAAAAGATTATCCAACTACATTTTTTCTCTAACTAAATGGCCCATAAATTTAGTTGTATCATTCTCTCTCTTTCTCATTCTTTATAACAAAAACACTCTTGATTTTATTTAAAAAGTCAAAAGAAAATTATAATAAGTTTAATTACAAACCATGCAATTTATTTTTGTTATCATTATTTCTTATTATTTATTCAATATCACTACAACAAAAATTATGTATTGAACGAAGGAGTATGGATTAAGTGACAAAACACAGTAAATGAAAAGTGAATCGATGGGTTTTAGTCGAGAGAAAGGGCGGCGAAAAACAAACGATGCAATCTCCTCTACTTCACATCGCCTCAAGTGCTCCAATGCGCCAAGAGCCTGAAGCGATACTCCAACCACCGTGTTCCATTTATTTTTTGGTCGTGCTTGCCGCGAAAGCGCCTGCTGGCTCAACCGTCGTGTTCTTAGACTGCACAAACATGAGCCAAACCATCTTTCGCCGTAATCCTCCTCCTTGTCGATTCACAGACACAACTGAAACGTAGTTTTCGTCGTGAAGCTTCTTCTTCCCATGAGTTCGTCGTGGGTGCCATCCAGATTATCATCGCTTCAGTTTTCACGTCACGAGAAAGCCAAGCAGACAATGGTGTTAAAATAATAAACGATAAATCTCGTCCATTTGCGCATTGTCCTCAATATCTTTAATTGTTTTCATTTGATACCAAACTCTCCAATTGCATAAATCTTTGTTAATTAACGCCCAAACTTTAGAATGTGTATTTCAACCCGTTCTATAATTGCAATGCATGAATGTCCCTCACACTACGATTTCTATGAAAAAAAAACCCCGCCCAATAAAAAAAAAATTTTTTGGCCCCCCCCCCCTTTTTTTGTCCCAAAAAACCCCTTTTAAAACCCAAAAAAAAATTTTTTTCCCGGAAGAATTAAAATATACCCCTAATTATTAACACAAACTTACAGCATGTGCATTTTAACCCATATATATGCAAATGAGCACATAATATCAATATAGCACACCTAAATTCAAGCTAAAATGAATCTAAATAATTAAAATAATCCAAAGTAAATTGTGAGATTATTTGACTTCTATTGGTCATACAAATAAATGTGTATGTAGTATTATATGTAAGTAGACGTAGTACATGTATATATTCAGTAAGTAAAAATCCCTCAATTGGTAATCAAAAACAATTCGTAATACATTATTTTTCTAATTAAACAATAACTAGAAATAGTTATAATGCAACAATTAACTATTGACATTATAAATAAAATTTTGAGAACCATTTAAAAACATTATTATCATGACTCCTACAAATCAGTTAGATAAAAGTTAATTGATATTTATTGAATATATAGGCTTTACTCTTAAAAAATAATTAGTATTAAATATATTCTTAAATTTAACTAAATAGATAGTATATACTTTAATGTACACATTGGACATCTTAAATGGTGGGATATATTATGCACTTGAGTACATTGTGTACAACCTCAAGAAATCTAGAAACTAAACAAAATGAATTATAGAACAATTTCTTATGTTTGTTTTTTACAAAACATAAATGTACACATGTTATAAGCATCTACTATGTACATAATTTAATAGAAATTATTCTTAACAAAGACAAGGAAGTGCATTTTTATGAATAATAAGATGAAACGTAAATTCACAATATGAATTTATAAGGAGCTACAGTGTACATTACATATTTGCTATATTTTATTACAAAGGTAACGCTCTTACGAGATGTCTTTTGAGTAAGCATAAAACAAAATTGAACAATTTGTAACCAGTCATCCATTTCACATGGACACTTACACAAGATGTACACATGGACAACTTAAGATTGTCATGTTATTGTGCATGTTCAAATGGAGACGGTTTCTAGATAAACATGAGAACTTTGAAATGTGACTTTGTGATCAAAGAAAAGATAATGTGAAATGGATTTGTTGGAATCGTTGTTGTAGTTTCATAGAATGAAAATATAAAGGACTAAATCTTTCAAGTAATGTCTTAACAAAAAGAAGGTAACATGAAATGGTATACACATAAAGGTTAGACATACAAACTATGACATATATTTGCAAGTTAAACATTTTCCCAAATCTTGTCGTACACATATAATTTTTCTTATTCATATGTATAATTTTTTATACAAAGTACACAATGTATTGTTGATTGCGCTAATATTCACCATAATCGTTCAAGCAACCAAACATACTTTTGTGTGAAAATTTTTGTCTCAGTTGAGACAAGTGTAAAATTTATTGTGAGAATGAAAATATATGCCCATAAAGATGTACGAGCATAGAAAATAGTATCTATGTGTACAAACCAACTTTTAGAATGCCCCATGTACAACCGTCGTATAATATCTTTGTGTAACATAGTATGACGATATTCACAAGTTCAATACACAATGTAATATTACCCAGATGTTACACGACATTTGCAAGTATCAATAATTGTTACGGTCAAATATTCATTCAACATATACACATATATTTTTCACAGTCAAATTCCTTACGTGTACACATATATTTCAGTTCCACATGTACAATGGTCTGACAAAAAAAATATAATTACACTTGTTCATATTATATTTCCTCAAATTTTACTATATTTGATTCTTTAATATTTTTTTGATATAGTGCCCCAAAAAATGATTTTAAAGTTTCTTAATTTATCATTTGATCATTTAAGGTTTATTAGGTGTGTATGATTGCATTTGTTGTTCATTTATGCACATAATCATTTTAAGTTTAAAAATAAAATATTGTTTAGTTCATTTATATCATTTTTATTTTATTTAGTTTACATATTGCATGGTTATTGATTCATACATATCAACCATGGGAGTAACATGGAAATAGTGAAAGTTTAGGGTGACAATGAGCAGCAATATGCTTTCTTAAAGGTTTTGAGTCAACAATCAAAATGATGCAAAAAAGCTGAGGGATCAAGAAGCGTCAAAAAAAGACAAAAATTATCTCATTGTTGGTCTGACCTTTTCGTAACAAGTTTGAGATGTGTCGGAGAGGAGCAAAGTGGTTAAGGCGACGATGTATCACAGACGAAGAAAAAGAGTTGAGACACGGCTGGAAGGATTGATTGAGGTGAGAACGTGACGGTACCAACTTTAAATTGCCGACGTGACATCACGAAGAAGTATGAAATACGATACTGGAAAATGAGCTTGGCTGAGGCTCGTTGGTGATTTCGAAACAAGAACATACGTGTTGTCTTCTAGCTGCTGTCTCACCAACTTGTCGTCTAATGTCTTTTTTGTTTTTTTTTTTTTTTTTGTTTTTTGTGTTTTGTTTTTTGGGTGGTTGGTTTGGTGTGGGTTGTTTTGTTTTGGTTTGTGGTGGGGTGGGGTTTTGTTGGTTGTTTTGTTGACAAAAGTGAGATGAAGTTAGAAAAAAGTGTGTTGGGGGTAAAAGTGTCTTATGATGTAATAAAGATGTGTAAAAGCGAACTTCAGCGTAAATGTTTATTATTTAAAGGAAAATTGTTTAAACTAACCACTTTTTTATGTATATGTTTTAATCCACAGTTTATCTTTACGTTTAAGAAGTTAATAGACATTTATATCCATAATTAATTTAGAATTGGGAGTTAGATTCGTGATTTTGGAAGGATATGGTTTAGGAAAATAAATAAATAACAAAAAAATTGAAAATAAAAATTTTCAAAAAATCAATTTTCATTTTTTAAATTAGAAAAAGAAATAATTTAAATACTTATTAAGGCGATTTTTAAAAAAAATTATTGTTATTTATTTAAATTATTATTTATATTTATATTATACATTAAAGTGTTGAGAAATTTTAAGATAGACATAAAAAAAGTTCTTGTCACCAAAATGCATCCGAGGAGAAAAGTGACCAAAATAAATTTATTAAAGGGTGTTAAAATATATTTATACCCCTTGAGTTAACTAATTTACACTTAGATTTATAGAGTGAAATTTTGAAAGTGAAGTTCAAATTAAATTTTTTAAATAAAATTAGTCTACTTAAATTGTTTATTTTCTTTGATAAATAAAACTTTAAAATGATTATTTGAGAGATTTTTTTTCATTAAAATAAAAGTATAAGAGTTGGGTTTTACTTGTTTAATAACTTTTTTTGATAAAATAATATATTTAGTGAAGGTAGAATAATAGTAGTCAATATGATAAACTTTAAATTATGGTAGTTTTTATAAGCTAATGGCAAAGACATAAATGTAAGGAAAATTGAAAATAATTGACTATAATTTTCTGACATCACACACCACAAATGTGTATCAACGTGAATCCAACAAGACTTTAGTTTCTCTCCTTGAATCTAGGGTTCTCTTTCTTGATTCCAGTTTCTTTTGTTTCTCTCTGTTTCATTGGATCCATTGACTTTCGTTTGAAATCTCGTATGCTTTCAAGCTGATTTCTGAAAATGACGATCCTTAATTCCTCAGATGTTCATGGTGGGAAACGCAGTCTTTACTCCAGAGGAAGAGAGACGTATCGTTTCGGGAGCTGACCACGGAATCGGAGGATAATCTCAAGGAAGGAAACTTGTATTTCGTCATCTCCAAAAGGTCCTCCACTTTTGAATGAGATTATGTTCTTTCATTGACGGAATGATTTGTTGTTCATAACGATTTGGCGATCTCCTGTGTTTGGGAATAGTCTTGCAACTCTTGATCTATAGTCTTGATGAGTTCCAAAGATTGTTGGATCTTTTTGTTTTATGTTTAATCTGAACTCAAATGTATTGTTATTTGAATAGTCTTGTAACTCTGGATCTAAGCTCCGGTACTTTGATGAGTTTCCTTTATCTAAATTCAGTGTGTTGTGTGCATCAACATTTGGGTTATGCAGGTGGTACACAAGCTGGCAGAAGTATGTTGAGCAACCTACAAACGACTGTTCAAGTGGAGAGTCTTCTGAAGCTCCAAGGCCTGGACCAATCAAAACAATGATATTATCGAAGCGCAGATGACACTAGTGATCCGCAACTTCGTAGATTATGGTTGAAGGGGAAGACTACGTTCTAGTTCTCAACAAGTTTGGGAAAGACTTGTTGAATGGTGAGCGTTTCTTCTATTAGATTAAACTGTGTTTCATTCTGTAGGGACAAGGTCCGGTTTTGTTGTTAAAGCTGCAGAAATGCATTCTCTTCTAGCTGGTAAAATGCAACTGTTGTTTGATAACAATGTGGTTTTGTTATCTTTTAGGTATAGTGGAGGGTCCTCCAATCCAAAGGAAGTTGATCTGTCAAGGGTTTTACAGTAGGAGTTATAGTGTAGAGTTTACCCACTCTGCCTTATGTTGACCGATGGAAGAGATAAAAGTATAACTGCAATACGGTTGGGAAAACAGGTATGGATGCCCCATCACTGATTCCTTAGTTTTGCTTTGAGCTACTTATGTGTAGAGAAAGGGCTCTCTGCATGGTTCCTTCCTTAAATGGGATTGTTGGGTTTTCAGGCCTCTATAAGGGAGCTTTATGAGAAGGTTTGTGCTATGAAAGGGGTCACGCAAGAGAAGGTTGTGTTTGAAGTGTTTAGTTTCTATGTTTAGTTTTTTGCTGCTGGAATAGCATTGTTTCATTTGACAGTGAGTTATTATTTCTTGACACTGATATGCATAAGCAGGCTCACATCTGGGATTACTTCGGTAAGAGGAAAGGCAAACTCTTGGATCCTTCTACTAACAACAGCCTGGAAGAGTCAAGCCTTAGCATGGACCAAGATGTAAGTATCATAGAAAACTGGTTTTCTACGCATTTATGACAAATCTTGATATATTTCTTAATGTTCAATCCATCATAATTTTGATTTTTGGATAATGCACCAAGATGTAAAGTAACTTAAGTTCTTTTGTTGTAACCCAAACCGAATCACATATAACATGTATATACATTCATCTTCGGGTTTTAATTCAACATTGACTGGTGCATCCCCATGCAGATTCTTCTCGATGTTGATGAGTCCTCATCTTCTAAATATGCTATGAGCTCGGCAGGAAATGAGCTAGCTCTGGTACCTCTGGAACCTTCAAGATCGCTTGTTACAATTGCTGGAGGCCCAACCCTTTCTAATGGTCATTCCCCCACGTCCAAGTTTTACTCTCTTTCCAAAAATCTCTTCTGAAGATGATTCTTTAAGTATTCTTGGAAAAGGAGAGAGGGGAGGATTAGCAGGATTGAATAATTTGGGAAACACCTGCTTTATGAATAGCGCCCCTTCAGTGTTTGGCACACACACCTCCGATTAGTTGAATACTTCTTGCAAGATTACAGAGACGACTTAAATAAAGATAATCCTTTGGGAATGCGTGTAAGTGTTTGATAGTTAAGACTCTTTCTATTTAATGTTTGGTTTAACACGTTCTTAATATAATTTCTAAACTTAATCATCTAGGGTGAGCTTGCTATCGAGTTTGGTGAACTGTTGAAGAAATTATGGTCATCAGGAAGGAATGCAGTTGCACCCCGCTCTTTTAAGACAAAACTGGCTAGATTTGCTCCACAGTTTAGTGGCTACAATCAACATGATTCTCAAGTGAGCCATTTTTGCTAATTGTTTTTTTTGTCCTACCATTGTTCTTGTTATTGGGTTTATGATGTGTTAAATTGTTGTTTCAGGAGCTACTTGCTTTCTTATTAGATGGGCTGCATGAAGATTTGAATAAGGTGAAACAAAAACCTTACATTGAACTTAAGGATTCTGAAAATCGTCCGGATGATGAAGTTGCGGAAGAGCGTTGGAACTATCATAAGGCCGGAATGATTCTGTAATAGTTAACGTCTGCCAAGTAAGTATCTCTTACCTTTTCTTAATAGCTTCTGCCACTGAATGTTCATACAAGAGCTGGAAGATTCTGTCTTTTATATTCCTGACTGTTTCTTATGCTGTATTTGATTCATACCAGGGTCAATACAAGTCAACTCTGGTTTGTCCAGTTTGTGGAAAAATATCAATCACTTTTGACCCCTTCATGTACTTGTCTTTACCTTTGCCATCAACCCTCACGCGGAAAATGACTGTTTCAGTATTTTATTGCGATGGTAGTCGTCTTCCGATGCCATACACTGTAACAGTGCCTAAACATGGATCATGTAGAGATCTTATTACTGCATTAGGGACTGCTTGTTGCTTAACCGATGATGAGAGTCTTTTACTTGCAGAGGTATGACTTTGAACGCATTCCTTTCTTATATTAAATCTTTTTTTCTTCATATACTTTTTTTTCCGAAATCCCTAACTAATCTGTGGCATTGCCCTTCTAGGTATATGACCACAAGATCTTTAGATATTTTGAAAATCCCGTGGAATCACTGAGTTTGATAAAAGACGATGATCGTATTGTGGCGTATCGGTTGAATAAGATGCAAAAAGGAACAGCAAAAGCAAAACTTGAAATCCTTCATGGAGGGCAGGAAAGGTGAGCATGCTAGTTTTTTGTTACTCTTCTTTTCTTCTTGGACTCAGCTTAATGGGTCATAACTCTTGGATTCCACAGGGCTGTTCTAGAGAGTGTCAGAGGCAGAGACATAAAGCGTTTTGGGACTCCTTTTGTCACTTATATCAACACAGAACTACTAAGTGGATCCGACATTGATACAGTGATCTCTGGATTTCTGTCCCCGCTACAGAAGGTTCAAGCCTCATCTAAGATTCAAAACGGGAGAGAAAATGGCCACCTCCCTAACGACTGCTGTTGACAAACATCCGGAACTATATCAGATAGAGATACTGAGATAGCCAATGCATCTGATAGAGAGTTAACCTTCAAGATCTTTTGACCGATGAGTGTGGTCGGGAATTCAAACCACTTCAGTCTGATTCTTCTGTGAACCCTGGATAGTTACAAGGGTTTGGTCGTGTGGAATGAGGGTGAGCATGAGAAGTATGATTCCAGCTACTTAAGTGACCTTCCAGAAGTTTATAAAACAAGTTTCTCTGCAAAGAAGACAAGGCAAGAAGCGATATCTCTGTTTTCTTGTTTGGAGGCATTTCTAGGCAGAAGAACCTCTAGGACCAGATGATATGTGGTATATCACTCGTAACTTGAACTTGTGCTTGCATTAGCTGGTCTTATTCATTTGCAGATTTAAGCTTTGACCATATTTCTCACCATCTGAACCAGGTTTTGTCCGGGATGCAAAGAGCACAGACAAGCTAACAAAAAGCTTGACCTGTGGAAGCTGCCAGATATTCTCGTGTTTCATTTAAAGCGGTTCACGTTATAGCAGATATCTCAAGAACAAGATAGATACGTTTGTGAACTTTCCAATTAACGATCTAGACTTGAGCAAGTACGTGAAAAACAAGAATGGCCAGTCATACTTATATGAGCTGTATGCAGTCAGCAACCATTACGGTGGACTCGGGTGGTGGCCACTACACTGCCTACGCTAAGGTTGTTTCTGTTTTACAGTGATCATCATACAATATATTAGGATTTTCTATTGTGCTTCTTATGAGTCCTTTATCTAATCCATGTGTGTTCACTGTTGCTGCAGTTGATTGATGACAACAAATGGTATCATTTCGATGACAGTCATGTTTCATCCGTAAATGAATCTGAAATAAAAAGCTCAGCAGCATATGTTCTGTTCTACCGAAGAGTTGGAAGTGAAAAAGAGACCCAATCAGGTGAAATGTCAACCGATATGGATTAGTCGAGCCTCAACTCATAATGGGCACATCACGAAGTTGCTCCATTGGTACAACTCACTCTTATTCTTTTTTGATTGAAGCTGGTTGTTTGGTCGAGGAGTCCTGTCTTCAGATTTTATGCTCTGTGGAACGGTGGGATTTGGGTTTCGAAAGATTGTTTTTTGATTAGGGAATTTTCTTAGTGAGGGGGTAACTTTTTGGATAGTGAATCAAGCAATGAACAAACTTAGAGTTGTAGAGATATAGTTTGTGAAGAAACCTTTGTTAATATTTTAGTATGTCAGACTCTGCTAAGATACCCCCTTCTTCGGCGGAACTTGGTTAAAAATACACATGTAAGCTTTTTAAACAATTCTATTTTTCCCTCTACGAAGCTAACAAGGAAAGATTAATTTGAAGCATGTGATTTATTCTGATTAACCAAAAAGAAGAAAAAGTTTTGGAAGCTTTGTAATCAATGTATTTGCTTGCTATATGTTCAGAAAACATCAGAGCTATAGATTTTGAGAAAATGGTCCAAGTGACCCTAAACCAAGTTTATGTTCCCAATCTAAACACCTAAACATAATGTCACAAAAAATAGGTTTTCTTCCCAATAGCTTTATATTAAAAAAAACAAAAATTTTTGAAAATGAAATTTGACTTGGCACGAAAGCCGTAGCACGTCGCTCATGGCCGGCGAGCTCATCATCGTCGTCCTCGGAATCCGTCGTCGAATCTATCGCCATCGTTGCTGGAATCCATCGCAGTCGTTGCCCGGAATCCATCGCCGTCGTTGCTGGAATCCATTGCCGTCGACTTTGTACGAATCTTGTCTTCTCCGACATCCATCGCCCGTCGTTCATTGCCATCTCGCTCATCACTGTAGTCGCTGGAATCCATCGCTAAATCCATCGCCGTTTTCACCTGAATCCAACACCGTCGACTTGGTACGAAATCCATCACGTCGTCTCCAAAATCCCTTGCGTCATTTTTCTTTCTCAACTCCAAAATTCGTGTTATCAAAGACACCTCTTATGAATTACTCAATTTGATAAAACGATGATGAATTAATGAAACGATGATGAAATTCGTGTTATTAAAGGTATTTGATGAAGGAAACGATGATGAATTTTACTTTTCTTAGACTATTCAGAATAGGTTTTTGGTATTTTTATAGGTTTCGAAAGATGGTTTCAGTATATTGTGTTTGTGGAGAGTGAATTTCAAAGGAAACTTTCCATTGGGAATTCAATGTGGATAAGAACATGACTTCATCTTTTATTCAGTTAGCAGAAAATCTTCAATATGAAGATTTGTTGAAGATGATTTTTGAAGATTTCAATATAAAAGAGAAAGGTGTATTTTTGAGCTATCGACTTTAATTGGAGGTAAAACGAATAGTTGAAGAAGTTCCCCATATTTCTATAGGAAACAATCACCAATTAAGAACCTTCATCAGTAATGTCAAAGGATTTGAATGAACATGTCGCTTGTGCGTAAATGTTTATTTTTTTTAATATTAACTAATGACTAATGATGATAGCTTTTCCTAAAGGGTCCTAAATGTGTATTAATTATTCCAAAACATTTCAAATTTTGTAGGGTTTTCATGATTCATCTAGCTTTAACCAACAAAGTACTGATACATGTGCTTCTTCAGTTCTCCTTAATGAGGGTCTCCTTGTCATAATTTGCATGGAGAACACTAGATACATTGTTTCACATCTCTTTTTGTTTTGTACAATTTTCTTCTTTCTTAGACTGTTCAGGATAGCTTTCCTAAAATATGTATTAATCCTTCCAAAACATGTCGAGTTTTGCAGGGTTTTCTTGATTCATCTAGCTTTAAGCAACAAACAACTGATATACATGCTCCTTCAATTTCTTGAATGACATTCGAAACTTATCTTCTGGTCATATTGTGCATGAAGAACAACAAGTACATATTTTCACATCTCCTTTTGTGTTTTTGATTTCATTTTTGTATGTTTTTCTTCTTTTTTAGACTGTTCAGGATAGCTTTCCTAAATATGTACTAATCCTTTTAAAAACATATCGAGTTTTGCATATTCTTCCTAATGAATGTGTCTCTGCAATTCCGTTGAGAGCTATTCCTGATTTTAATCCTGTCCATATAGAACTTTCACCAATCACGGGAGGAGATGGTGATATTAAGGTGAATAGTCATTACAACAAAAACATTCATTCTTAGCACGAGGAAACCGCTATCATATGCCTTTGGTAGCGTAGTATTAACCGTTATGTCTTCCCCAGTTATAATAGGTCTCCCCCTTGTTATAGCGGTTTTGGACATGCTATTATTGAGATGGTATATGATAGCATATTTTTGTATGCTATTATAGTGTTTACATTATAATAGCGTTGTTTACGCCTGCTACATTTTCTATTTCAATAGCATAACTCGAAGGCTATAATAGTTTTTCATATTGCAATATCAGCTGATTTAAGTTTCTATATTACAGCGGTTTTACATGTGCTATTACTTAATGGTCAATATACCATTTGGTGCTATTACTTACAGAATTCATAGATTTTTGGATTTGTTATTAGTAGTTCAATATACCACAACGTATACCACAACCTGATCGATTTGTATTTAAAATCACACATACATATATGTATATATATTCAAACACACAGCCTGCAACATTCATTGAAAAGAGGTACCAAACTACAAGTCTCAATCCGACACAATACTAGTACAAAACATTCATAAGTGCATCACTTATGCTAAGTTATCCAAACAGAAAAAGTAGTGCATTAGACATGATAGTAGTTAACATAAGTTCACTTTTTCCTTTGGCCATGCAATACAGGTGCCAAGTGCATCTCCCATATTCTCAATCTCAGTAGATGACCGCCAAACCTCTGCCTTATTCACCTTCATCACATCAATCCAGACTTTAGCTCCTTTAGGTCCCAAGGGAACAAAGTGAACTGTAATGTCCGGGTTGTCTCACTACAAGAAAACAATTACTTAGCGAGGGTCGATTTCGTGGCTATTTCCTCGTAAAAGAGGGTTTACGAGGAAATAACCAGGAAACTGTAAACCTCGTGCCACGATCGTCGTAAAAACAGTTTCCTCGCTAAATCCACGTAAAGTTTACGAGGAAAACTTTCCTCGTAAAAGCCACGCAACATATCCACGCACAATACACGCTAACTTTTCCTCGCTAAATACACGTAAATGTTTCCTCGTACAATACTGGCTAACCTTTCCTCGTTAAATCCACGTAACATACTCCTCGTAAGTCTCTCGTTAGATTTCGTCGTAATAGCCACGTAAAACTTTCCACGTAAATCCCACGGTACATTCCGTAGTTAATTCCTCGTACAGTTAACGAGTAATTAACTTCGAAACTTATTTTTCCCTTCATTGACAATTTTATTAAATATAATAAAATATTTTAATGAAATAAAAATTAAATTAATAAAATAAAACAAATTTTTTTAAGTTTTATACAATTTATATTACAACAAAAGGAAACAAAAACTATGGGTTCTGGGAGTCGTCGTTCCTTCTGTCCATCTCGTTCTGGAGGTCTGGGTATGGAATGCCCAATTGTCTCCATCTCGCTACTAACATTAGCTCCAATTGCGGATTTCCAGCCGCTAGAGCGTCCCGGAAACTCTTGAGTGAACCCATTTGAGCTTGCGTCGCGTGTAACTCCGCACGCAGCTGAGCAGTCTCATCTTCCAGTCGCTGAGCATAAGACGATGTCGCTCTTGGGACATCATTAACGAAACCAATCCCCAATCTACCTTCCCTTTTTCTTAGGAACGACCTTTAAAAAAAAAATTAATGTTAGCCAATAATAAAAAAATATATTAAATGAATAATAATAAAACAATTTTACCTCCTCGTAAATCTCATCCACTTGAGTGTGGATAATATAACGGGTGTCCCATCGGCGGACTGCTGGGTCAGCTGGGTTTGGCGCTCTTCAACCCGAGCAACAACGTCGTTATAGATTTGCTCGGATCTAGGATCTACAAATTTTCCAGCCTTGTTCTTGTGGGTCATCTCGTAAAGTTCCTTAAGAGAGGGTAGAACTCCCATCTCTTTAGCCTACAAAAACTTAAAAATAATTAATCAATTAAAATAGATATGATAAAATTTAATAAATTTAAATATTTACCATCTGTAGACGGACACCAGCGTGTGGTGTTTGACCTGAAAAGTGAAGCATGGGCAAGTTGCCATGCTCGTCTCTCGTCAGACGGGAAGAGGAGTAGCTGTTGGAGACTTTGATCGAGGATGGCAAGTTCCAATAACGTATGAGGCCATCCCACACCTCCGTTGTGAGCTCAGCGGGCTTCCCGTGCTCATAACCGTCGACCAAATAATCGTCCTTCCAGTTAGAAACCGTATCCAACAATCGCTCTTTTGCCTTTTTGATAAAAGCTTCCTTCACGTCCTCGTTCATTCCTATGGACCAACGCCATTTTGCTGTAAACCAAATTAAAAAAATATTAACATTAGTCTAAAATATTTTAAAAATCGTAATAATTAAAAAATAAAATTAATAGTCATTTACCGCGAACATTTTGAACCACGTCTTTCGGACGTGGTTCGGTGTCGTCTTCCAGTTCGGATGTGCGGCGGGAAAATAACCTTTGATCACCTCGGCTACGGTCCGGCGACACGACTATCGGCCCCAAACCTGAATAGAACAAAAACAAATTAACATTATTAAATATTTGAATGTTGTTATAAATAAAAAATATATTTAAACATGAAACGTACCAGTAAGCGCCTTCCTTTCGGTCGGGGTCTAGGACTGGTAAACCTTCCCTACCTGGCTGAGGAAGAAGGTCCTCGACGGTGTACGTAGCATAAGGAGCCGTCGGTAGCACGAGCAAGTCGGGATGAACTTCGGCCGCATCAGGAGGAGGAGGAGGAGGAGGCGACTGTGAGACTCTCTGAAAAGACTGAGTGTTGGGGACAGTATCCGGAACCGAACCGGGAGATAAAGATGATGCGCCTATATGAGTACTAGGCCGGTAAACATGTCTCTGTAATGAGTCGTCGCTTTCTTAAGCTTATTAGCTCTAACCATCCACAAAAAAAATTAATTCAACATATTGATAAAAAACATAAATATATATATATTACTAACCACCTAAAAACATAAATATATTACTAGCCATCTAATAAACTAAATTCTCTAAACTAACCACCTAAACTAATCCTAAACTAATTACCTAAACTATCTAGAGAGGAAGTAGAGAGGAATACCTTAAGAGGAGATAAAGAGGAAGTTGCTACGAATGAGAAAAATGTGGTGGCTCGAGTTTATATAGGCAATTATATTTCCTCGTACTACCAAGTAACTTTACGAGGAAATAACCAGGCCCGTGTTTATTTCCACGTAAAGCCCATGTAAATTTACGAGGAAATAACTAGGCCCGTGTTTTTTTCCTCGTAAAGTCCACGTAAAATTACCGAGGAAATAACCAGACCCGTGTTTTGCTTTACGAGGAAATAACCAGGCCCAATCCACGAGGATTTTACAAGGAAATCTTACGAGGAAATAACCAGGCCCGCGTTTTTGTTTTACGTGGAGTTTACGAGGAAACATTCTTACGAGGAAATAACCAGGTCCGTGTTTTCTTTTTACTAGGAAGTTACGAGGAAATGTTCCTAAACCCCTAAAAACTGAAACCCCAAACCCCAAACCCCAAACCCCAACTTCTATAACCTATAACATCAATCTCTACTTCTTCCTAAACCTCAAACCAAAACCCCAAACCGCAACATCATTTTCATAATCAAACAAAGTAAACACATTCATTAATCAAACAAAGTAAACATCATTTGGATACATTATTATTGTTTTCGTCATCACTAGAAACATCATCATCTTCATTAAATTTGTCTTCAACAGCTTCGTCTGTGTTATCGTCTGGAAAATCTTCGTATTCACGATTATGCGGATCGATGAGAAGGATGACATCAACTTGTTGATCAGGTTCTTCGACTCCATTGGTGCGTTCTTCTTGTAAAGGTGGCTCTTCTCCAGTGATTATGCGTCCACGTGGTGTAACTTTGATAACAGATAACCAATTTATCCCCGAGGTTGTCATCCGAGGATATGGAACATAGCAAACTTGGTCTGCTTGGGAAGCTAATATGTAAGGCTCGAATTTGTTGTATCTTCGTCCACCGTTGACATCAACTACACCGAATTTGTTAACCCGAACACCTCTGTTGACGACGGGGTCGAACCAGTCACATTTGAAGAGGACGCATTTCAGCTTCAATAACCCTGAAAATTCAACTTCAATAATCTCCTGCAAGATCCCATAGAAATCTGTTTCGCCTTTCACACATATTCCATAATTACTTGTCGCACGTTGTCTATCATACACATATGTATAAAAATTATAGCCTCGTGTGAAATACATCGGTGATGTGGTGACCTTTGCAAGTGGACCTTGAACTAATTCGTGAAACCATGCTGGGCAATCTGGATCGTCATAATCAACCTGCAAAAATAAAAAGAACTTTGAAATTAATCATAGTAACAACGAACATTGAAAAATAAAGAGAACGTTATAATACATGTTTCCTTAACCACTTAATAAAGTGTTGATCTTTCCTTCTGTCTAACTCACTGTGGATATATCCGGAATTGCTTCTTCGACCTGAGTAACAAATTGGTTGTACATTTTTTTTTGTTAATTAATCAATTCCAAACAAAACATATGTGTCTGTAATTATAAGTTTACTTATAAATGTGTAACTACCTTTCAAATAGTGAATCAATGCATGCTCATAGTTGAGAAGAATATACATGTGGGCACTATGGAGGTCTTCATCACTCGACCACCAAAACCTCTTTCAATTTCCCACCAAATCTCCCAATTTGGCAAAAGATTTTTGGAACATCTTTTTCCAAATATGTCGGCACAACACCACCATCATCATATCTTCTTGGAGCTCGATAGTATGTACTTTCGGTGCAAAGTAGTATGATGTGAAGTGTGATGTTTCTTCCGTCAAACTTCCGGCAACTATAGAACCTTCAACTCTTGCGAGGGTTTTAGCTTTTTCTTTCAAATATTTCATGGCCCGCTCATACAGATACATCCATCCGTAATGTACAGGTCTCGAAGCAATGCCTCATACGGGAGGTGGACGACTAGATGCTCCATGACGTCAAAAAAATGCTGGCGGAAATGTTTTCTCCAAGTTGCACAGTAAGATGGGAATGTTCTCATGAAGTTGTTCAACGACATCCTCTTTAAGAGTACGTGTGCTCAGATCCCTGAAAAATGCTCCAATTCCTTGCATATTTCAAAATTTAAAACACATTAGTCATATTATAAAAGAAATATAATTAAAGCATATGTTTATATATATATATATATATTACCTTGCAAGTGCTTCATGTACATTTGTTGGCAGTAGCTCCTCAAATGCAAAGGGAAGTAATCGTTGCATAAAGACATGACAATCATGACTTTTCATCCTTGAGAACTTTTGACCTTTTTCAACACATCTCGAAAGATTTGAAACATACCCATCAGGGAACTTCACTTTGGATGCAACCCAGTTGAACAACACCGACTATTTTTCTGATGACAATATGAATATCGGAACTAGAACTTGTCCATTGCTTTTTATATGTAACTCACTTCTTGAGAAAATATCAGGTAAGTCCAACCTTGATTTGATGTTGTCCTTCGTCTTTCCAGGGATATTCAATACTGTGTTCAGGATGTTCTAAAAAAATTCTTCTCTATATGCATCACATCGAGGTTGTGACGTAAAAGAAGATCCTTCCAATATGGCAATTCCAAAAATATACTCTTTTTGTGTCAATTGTGCTGAACTCCGTAATAATCAGGCATATTACTGAAACATGCCAATTACCACCACGAGGAACGGTTTCTAGAGCAACGTAGTAATCGATTTGCGCTTCGATTTGTTCTCCAGTTAAATATGGAGGAGTGTCTCTCACAACCTTTTTGTGCCTGAACAATGTCTTGTTTCTTCTATACGGATGGTGAATGGGAAGAAATCGACGGTGACAATTGAACCAACTTGTCTTCCTTCCATTCTTTAACTGAAACGCATCTGTCATTCCATTACAATATGGACAAGATAATCTCCCATGTGTAGTCCATCCAAACAACATCCCATATGCCGGAAAGTCACCTATCGTCCACAGAAGAATCGCTTGCATCGTAAAATTAGTTTTCATTGAACAATCATACGTACTCACCCCTGTTGACCACAAATCTTTCACTCTTTTATCAGTGGTTGTAGAAAAATATCTAGAGATCTTCTTGGATGCTTCGGACCAGGTATTAATATGGTCATGAATAGAAACTCTCGTCGCATGCACATCTTTGGTGGCAGGTTGTATGGCGTAAGAAAGACTGACCACAATGAATATTGTCTGCCTGACATTCCAAATGGACTAAATCCATCTGTGCATAATCCAAGATACACATTCCGGCTAGTGCTAGCGAAATCTGGATGTACATTGTTAAAATGTTTCCAAGCTCTTGCATCTGATGGATGAGTCATCTCACCCTCCGTCTGAGTATGCTTGGCATGCCATCTCATCCCTCCGGCAGTCTCCTCAGATTGATACAATCTTTTCAATCTGTCTATAAGTGGTAGGTACCACATCCTTTGGTAAGGTACCCTATTACGCCCTCGTCCTTGTGTTTTGAATCGTGGCTTCTGGCAGAATCGACATTCTTCTAACTTCTCACCATCTCCCCAGTAAATCATGCAATTTTTGATGCAAACGTCTATCATCTCCGAAGGCAACCCAAGACTATAAACCAATTTCTGAATCTCATAATAAGAATCAGCAGACACATTGTCTTCCGGCAAATACTCTTTAAACAAGTCTGCCCAAGCATCTATGCAATTTTCAGGTAGATTGTGATCGGTTTTAATATTCATCATTCTAGCAGCCAACGACAATTTAGAGAGACCTTCTCTACAACCAGTGTAAATTGGTTGATTCGCAGCATCTAACATTTCATAAAAAAATTTTGCATCTATGTTAGGTTCTTCATGAGTTTCATCATGAGCTACAAATGCATCACCAACCATATCATGAACCCTATCATAATTTACCATCGTTCCCCCTGATGGTAACTATTTCATTATGCAAATGATCAACCGCGGGTTCAACCTGAAAATTGCTATTACTACTGCTAGCTTCATTCCCACAATTACTATAACCTTCTCCATGTTGAAACCAAATATAGTAATGTGGCGTGAAACCTATATTTACTAAATGCTTCCAAACATTTCTCAAGTGCTTAATTTTGAATTGTTGCATTTCCAACAAGGACAGAACATCTTACCGCTTTCTTGCGCGAGTGGTGTAGAATCTGCTTGATGCATAAATGTCTCCAGCCCTTCGAGATATTCTTTCGTCACTCTCCCGTTACCATCTCTGTGTGTATACATCCACCTCTGCAACTCGAAAATATTTCCATCTCCGGACATTTTTTTCCTTTCACGCTTTCAATTGTTTCTCTTTACGTTTTCATTTTTTTGGGTATCTTTCATTTCAAACTCAGACACCTATTTATAGGAAATTTGGAATTGGTAGATGACATTTTACCTCGAATTTACGAGGGAAAGTTGGTAGGTATACACCCAAAACAAACACGTTTACAACTAAAAAGCAGTAGGCCTCGTTGTTTCCTTGGTATATTGTTTCCTCGTAAAGTCCACGTAAGACTTACAAGGCTTTTACGAGGAACCTCACTATGCCACACAATATACTCGCTACATAACATCGATTTTACGAGGAAACCTGTTTCTCGTTTATTCACGAGGATTCTACGAGGTTTTGGGTTTCCTCGTAAGTTCCTCGTAAATGGCACGTAAATTTACGAGGTCCCTTTTCCTCGTTAAATTTTGTAGTTAATAAACTTTTTTATTATAGTGTCTGAAGCCCAACGTCCTTCTGCAACCACTTACTTCTTTCCTTTAATGGACATCAACTTGCATTTCTGATTCTCTTAGCAGATTCATTTTGAATCTGACGCTACAATGTTTGCAAGACAAACCAATATATTTCAGTGAATAAAATAAGCGAAACAACTACTTAATACTATGTACAACAAATGTACTTGTGATCTTCGAAGGGGAGAAGATGGTTGTGGTTTAGTAAGGGTAACTTTTGGAGAATGATTGCTTGATTTAGAACCTGGTGATGCAGAACACATATAGCTTTTGCAGGTTGTCCTATAGGAGAAGAAGCTTGATTCTGAAGAGGAGATCTACGGCTTGATGACTCTGTGGTGTTATCAAACACACACTTATTGGCAGGCCATGCAACAAAATGCTTAACAGTGTCCCTAGGTGAGTCGTTTCAGGCCTAGATCTCCACAAAAATGTATCAGGAACATGAACCACATCCACAAAAACTTTTAATGCATTTGGTCCAAGAGGCAAATGATCCAGCAAAGCTTGGTTCTTTACACTGCCGACGGCCTTCAGAAACAACTTCTTCATTAGTAGACGACAATGATAAAAGTTTACAGTTGTTCATAGAAGTGGAATTTCGACTCTACCATAGAAAGACAAGTAATATCCTTAGAGGAACATAAACTGCAGTAATAAGGTAGACAATAACAAATCTTACCCTTAGAGGAATATCTTCAGTAAATATCTTATCATTTGACATAATACATTTACTGGAAGGCCATGCTATCATCTCCCCAACGGCGTGCCTCAACAATAAACATACCACTAGCAGGTCTCCAAAGAAATGCATCTGATTTGATTACAGTCTCCACCAATACCTTAATAGCAAGAGGGCCTAAGGGGATGTCATTCACAAAGTCCTCCGATTCAGATGAAATAATCCGTCCCTCAGCAACGTTTTCATCCGAACCAGATCAATCAACCAAGACACACTTAGGTTGTGCTATTTTGTTAACACTCTACATAAAAATATTATTTAAAACCATCAGCATATACAAAGCAAATTTTTTATAAAATTAACATAGATTACGTACCTTTCCTCTTGCAGTAGCTAAGTTTTCTCCTATTTCAGGTTTCCGTTGCAAAAAAAAAAAAAAACAGATTTTAGATTCAAGACAGTCAGAATATATATGTTTGAGTAAAGCTAACCTGTTTCTTAATTCTAGTAATCTCAGATTCCAACTCAAAGACTTTGTTCTGCAATTTTATATTGCTTCTCTGCCATTTCAGCCATAAACTGTTTTTTTTTTCATTTGAAAATAAGCTAACTTCGTCTTCCCAATGTGTTTACCCATTGCCCTCAAATGACTAGGATGATCAGCTCCTAAAAGAGCTGTAAGAGGATCTACACTTGGGTTTGTTGAATTACTATCACTACCAACCAGCTCAGCTGCTTTTTTCTTGCAACATAGAAACATGTTAACATGCTAATATAGAAGACAAACCATTTGAAGCCAAAACATGACAACTTACAAACTTTTTCGCTGCTACTGCATTGACTGGTGTACCATCCTTTTTTTGTGCGTGACTTGACCCACATCTTTAGCCTACTAACTTGAGATGGATCTCCACCCTCTTGTTTCTGATGCAAAATACAGAAACGATTAAAAATGGAGAGATTTAAGTGTTCAAGTAAAGAGTTAAGGGAATGAATAACACCATATCTTCAGCCAGCCTAACCATTCCTCTCCAACTACAAGTGTGAGGTATTTGTTTGTTCCTCCTCTCCTTGTATGTCTCACTGACAACCTAGCATACATATAGTGAATATTAGATATTGAATGCAGAAACCCAAATACATTCAGTAGCTTTACCTTAAAGGCTGAACTAGTTTTGCACTTCACAAATTTCACCATTCGATAGGTAAAACATTCTTTGGTCTCAAATTATTCCTCTTTTGGTTTGAAGCTTCTTAATACCAGTATGCAGCAACATGGAGACAATGCTATTTTGATTATGAGTATGCAGATCAATCCTAATACCCAAATGTTCCAGATCTTTATGAGTATTGAGTCCATCTTTTGATTTCCCACAATGCAACAACGTGGAGACAATGCTATTAGCCACATTTCGCTCTATATGCATAACGTCCAAGTTATGCCTCACATGGAGTTCCTATTAAAATCATAAAATCATGAGATAAATCATACTTGATATATATTCAAAAAGCATAATGTAAATTGTTTATAATATAACACATATCTCCCAATATGGCAGTTCAAAGAAAATTGATCTTTCTTCCATTTTGACAATCCTCAACGTCAACTTCACCTTCTTCCTCTGCCTCGGATTCTCTGGAATCATCTTCCACATCTCTTTCTCATCAACAATGGCAGCCCTTTTTCTCTTCGTCCCAGTTTCTTTGCCTTTCCCAAAATTGTTTGCATAGTTTTTTGGATTATTGGATATGTCATGACCCGACAATATCCTAGATTTCCTCCCATGTTCAATTTTTTTCATCAAACCGAGTATTCTTTATCCGATACCTATGCGTTGGTGGGAGACCTTTTCTATGAGGCATATAAACATGTTTCCTATAGAAATTCATCCACATACTGCCTGTGTCCTTTCCGCATACAGGAGAACCCATTTTCCCCTTCACTTTGCAACAAGCTAGATTTCCATAGGCAGGGAAATTACTAATCGTCCATAGAAGCATTGCCTTGAGAGTAAAATCAGACTTACTGAAGACATCATATGCCGCCTCTCCTATGCTCCATAACTTGTTTAGATCCTCTATTAAGGGATCTAAGTAGACATCAATGCTGTTACCAGGCTGTTGTGGACCAGGAATGAGCAAAGTTAGCATGATATTCTCATTCTTCATACACAGATTTGGAGGTAAGTTATAGTTTACTAACAACACCGGCCAACAACTGTACTTACTGTTCTGCATGCTGAAAGGATTAAATCCATCTGTAAATAGTGCTAGCCGAATATTCTTTCCTTAGCAGCAAATAAAGGATATTTGTCATCCATTTGTTTCCATGTCACTGAATCTACAGGGTGTCTGAGTTTCCCTTCAGTGGTACGGTTACTAGAATGCCACCTTAAGTTTTTTGCCATTTCCTCAGACCTAAACATCCTCTTGAGCCTCAGAATGATTTGAAAGTATCTTAATACTTTATGCGGGACACCTTCTTTACCTCACCAGTGTGCATGTTTATCTTCCACCTTGAAGCCTTTCATTTCAGACAATTATCAAGGTTCTTCAATTATCTTCTCAATAGACAACAATCGTTGACACATGCATGATTTTTTCCATAACCAATATCAAAAGCTTCAAGAATTTCTTCACATCGTACAATGATGAATGAAATACTTTCTCCTCTGGTAACATCTCCGGCAATGTCTCTAGTAGATCATTGAAGCTCTTGTCAGACCAACCATTATGAGTCTTCATCTAAATAATGATACGGTGGCAGATAGCTTGCTATGGTTCGCACAGCGTGAATATAATGGTGTTTCAACATCTGATATCTTGGCTAAGAACTCATCGTCTTCCCTATCTTCTACCTCTTCCATCTCGCAGAAGTCAGAACAACCATACTTAGTCTCAGTAGCTCTGTATAACCCAACAATCTCTTCATTCATCTGATTTACTTTCATCCTCTGTTCAGCCGCCACTGAGCCCTATTCTCCATGATGATACCAGTCATTACGCCGCCTGCAATCCTTATCCATTCCCCGTCTGACAAGGTGATCAACTACATCAATGGCTGAAGGATGATCTACACTGCAACAGTCTTTACAAGGGCAAATGATCAACTGACTGTCTTCTTTACCCGCAGAAACATTTCGGACAAAGTCCCAAGCACCCTTTTCATAAGCAGGATCAAGTCTGGAGTTAAAAGAAAAGAAACAAATAATTCAACTCTCCAATCTCAACAGAATCTTTTCACACACACACACACACACACACACACACACACACACACACACACACACACACACACACACACACACACACACACACACACACACACACACATATATATATATATATATATATTTCATACCTGGAAAAATTAACCCACACCTTCTCCAACATTGTATGATCTTCCCTTAACATATAGCTCAATCAACACCAAAGTAATGTAATAACTAGTTACAACAACAAAAAAGAACAAAGGAAACAACCTGTCTTGTGGTAAGGAGATAACGATGTCTTGTGGTGCTTGATTGACACCGAAGAGAAGAGAAATCTGTTAAGAATTTAAAATTAATAACTCAAAACTGAAACAAAGCTTAAAATCGAGGAAAACCTAAATATATAAATCTTAATGAAAGATTTCAGCAAACCCTAAATCTGAAACGAAGCTGGAATGAAACCAAAAACTGAAACAAAGCTTCAAACAAACCCTAAATCTCTAAGAGTCAAACCCAATCGGGATGAAAATTAAACCCGACTCAGGATGAGAATCTAACCCGACTCGGGATGAGAACCAAACCCGAAAGCGAGATGAGGCGAGAGAGTGAAGATCGAAATCAAAATAGAGATGAGAAGGGAGTATACCTCGAAATCGAGATGAGAAAGGGAAATCAAGTTCCTCTTTGAACCAAATCGAGTTGAGATGCTCGAGAGAGAGTGTTTGTTTTTTTTTGGTTCAGATTCCTTTTTTCTAGTTTTTTTTCCAACCTTACTTAAAGAGAATGAGTTTTGTTAAGAGGGAAAACCAGAATAACATTGGCGCTTATTTTTTTTTTCACTAAGTATTCGCCCGTATAAGTTATTTTCGATTGCCGCTCACTAATTTCCCAAAATAGCGGTGTTTAACTGCTGTTAACATAAACCAAAAACACAAATTTGAGTCTCCATAGCACTTTAGAAAACACTGCTGTCATATTCTGCTATCAATACACGTTTTTTTTTGTAGTGAGTTATTTTAAAAGCAAGGGAGAGCTAATGTTGAGTATGAAGAAATGAGCTTTAGAAATTTGAATACAAAACTGTCTCCTCTAACAAATCAAGAGTCATATTGCGGTGTGTTGGTGACAATGGATGCATGCAACGAAGCTACTTTGTCAGATTTTTTCGTGGTTAAGAAATATGTGCATGAGCATATATGTGATACTACACATAGGAATGCCAACCATAGACAAGCATCTGCAAAGTTGATGGGATCTTTAATTTGCAGTAACTATGGGATCTTTAAGTTGCCTGGGATCTTTAATTTACAAAAGCTCACCAAACTACTTCCAAACTAGAAAAAACTACAAGACATACCTTCTTTGTTCCTGAAAATCTATAGGAATTTCCTGAGTCAGAGGTTATGTTGAAGTAACATCTAGTGTCTTCGATATGTTTGTGAAAATGACCTCAGTCATAGGCTCTATCACATCATGAGAAAAACATCTTGTTAATTATATGAAAAATACATTTCAACTATAAGTTCAAAATAAAACTTACATCATTGTCAAGAGTTTCGGGTTCTTCGTTTGGATTGCCTTCCATCGTGAGTTGAAGGCAACTCATACACTGGTTCTGTGTCATTATGCAAGTACAAAAATGTTCAGGAAGACAATCATGAATATGTACAGAAGCTCACTAAACTACTTCCAAACTAGAAAAAGTAAAACAAGAATAGAGTATATACACATTTTTTCTCTAATTCTGACACGCGAACTTTATGTTATTTGTTGTCTTTTTCCATCAAAGGCAAGCGAGAGTTCAAGATCTCAAAATTCACTTTGCATCATCTTGTTTACTCTCATAAGCTTTGTTATTACAAACTCTTTGTTTGAAGAAGATGCATGGTCAATCTCCACACTTCCAAACACATAAGCTTTTCGGGCTATTTCTTCACGAGTAGCATAAAGGTCTACTGAACTATTTCTCCACACTTCAATTGTAAACCTATATCTTTTCTTGGATAAATCTGCCATTTGATCCATATTGGCATCAACTTCATCTACTATTGAAACATTGTATTCAAGATCATGCCGAATAGAAGGCAAAATGCATGTGACCTTCATCTACAACAACAAAAAAAAAAAAAATTTTGGTATGCATTAGTTTTTTTTTAAAAAAAAGAATCTAAATAAACATAACCAATACCCCCAAGAAGTAGAAACTTACATTTACCGCATATTTCATAGCTAAGAACATGTGAAACAGAAGGATTTGATGTGAATTTTTATTTCTCAGATAAGAAGGTAGGCCTGGCCTCTTGAATCTTGAGAATAGGAACAATCGTATTGTAGATAGATTGTAGCAAAGGAACCGACTCTAGTATCCACAGGTGAAATGCTAGTGGAAATCCATGCAAGTCATATTTTTTCTTCTCAAGGTTGGAGCCCACAACATTTTTAATTGATTTAAGCAGCATGGTATAGGCTTCTCTTCTCCATGGATATGTCAATAATACTTTTAAATCTTGTTCCTTCCTCATATTGTCCAAAGGGAACTTGCAATTTTCTCTCCTTTGCAACAACATGCTCTCAATAAGGAGGAGCATTGAAAGGCAGAATCTCTCATCAGAAAAGTCTTCTGGTGTCTCGTTTAGCTGCTTTAGTAAATCTTTAAATGTATGATTACCACTTTGTAGCAGATTTCATTTACATTCCTCATTCTCGGTATGGACTTGTGGTACTTCTCCTTCTTCGGTACACTGAAGCCCAGTGATAAAGTGGAACTCTCTGATGGAGAGTCTCAATGGTTTCACCCCCAAAATGAAACCACATTTCGTTTTGCTTTACCGTGATTAAGCTTCTTGTGAGAAAAACATGTAGCATCTTTGCTGATAATTTTAGATGCCTCTCTCTCAACTTGATCACATGAGCCATAAGAGATTCTCTGATTCTGCTGATCTCATTGGTCTGAGAAGCTTCTGAACTTCATCAATGTAACTAATGACTGAATGTTGGTTTATTTCCACTGGTTTGTTCGGCTCACAACCAATAGGGTAGCACAACTTAGGAAGTGCCAGTATCATGACTTTCAGGATTTTTAGAAAGCCCTTCCTAAATAAAAACAATTTTTTTTCCTAAAATGAAAACAAAATAGAAGAGAAGAGCCGACAAAATGAAAAATTAACAAGCTAACATAAACTTTAAATTGAACAAAATAAAACAGTAGCCTCAAATGTTTGTCTGTTCAAATAAGAGAAGACCGTAACCTTCTTTTTAGCAAAGATTCTTCACTCCTTGTTCGTTTATGCAAAATAAAAAATCAATAGAAACATTCGAACTTTCACTAAAATTCAACATCATCCAAATACTCAAAATTTTGAAACAAAAACCCTAATTTCAATTTAGTATCGTAGAACTTCAAAAATTACATGGGTAAGCTTCAATTTCTTATAAAAGCGGCGACGATGCGATTCTGGCTGATTTGTCGAGAGGAGAAGGCGACGGCAAAGTCGAGTTTTTTTTACCCGAATCTAGTCCCTTTGAGTGGAAGTAATTATCGCTGGTTCCATCCCGGGGCGGCTGTATGACGGACGGCCGCCTATAGGTGGTAGGGTAGGGTGGGTGGTACCGCTCAGATTGTGGCCAATCTTCCTAATATATTACCATTTACAAATGATAAGAATTTTTTTTTTGATAAGAGTAACCAAATA
Organism: Moricandia arvensis; assembly: GCA_905132765.1. Classification (NCBI taxonomy): domain Eukaryota; kingdom Viridiplantae; phylum Streptophyta; class Magnoliopsida; order Brassicales; family Brassicaceae; genus Moricandia; species Moricandia arvensis. Next base: position 56,205 of record CAJHQP010001587.1, read on the forward strand.
GATGTGTATTCTGAAAGTATAAATACCGAATAATCAGTTAAAGTTTTTTCTCTTTTTTTTTGAAACCCAACATGAAAATGTTAATTTTTAACACACAAAATATATATTGACGGTTGTTACTAAATACATTTTGTTTCGATATTAATAGATGATTATCCTTAGCGTAGCGGCTAAACCACTATTGTTATTGTTCTTTGGCTTTACTTCCTTTGCGCCCCACCCGGGTTTGATTCCCGTTGGAATCCCACCTTTTAAAAAAACAAAAAAAAATCGAAAAATGAACCGGTTCGATTCCCTCTGATTTTCGGTTTTTAGCGGTTAGTTGATTAAGAGGTTTATGAAGTACGATTTTTTCATTCACACATTTTCGCTTCAGGTTTATGTATAGGGAATGCGATAAGTCTCATTCGTTCATCCATTTAGTAATCCGATAAAAAAAAACAAAATGAGAGTAGTATTTCACTCTCTTGTAGGGTTTCCAGCGATGGTGAGAAGATTTTATTGTTGATTTCTTGGGAGGCCATACATTCTCGATCTCCCTCTAGAAATTCCTTGAAATCATACTTCTTAAGGTCGCCAATCGCTCATACACCGATCTTGTTCGCTGTAAGAAGGTTTGTGTGTCTATTTAGGATTTGGTTCAAACAAAGACATTTTTCAGAAGCGTCGATCTCTTCACCATGGATACGCCTTGGCGAAACATCCGTAGCAAAGTAACTTTCAATCGGGCTTGTGTCCACTTTGAAAAGCAATATGCTCTCTTCATGCTCGGGGCTTGGGATTTCTTTCGGATTGATAACATGGAAAAAAGACTCCAGGATTCAACTAGTTGTTGAGAGGGGATATGATTTGGTGCTCTACACCTATACTCATCTCACAAGGATCATGTTGCCGACATGGTTTTCAATGGTGCTTTGGTCCATATCTCGAGGGTATTTTTTCGATCTGCGAAGATTAATGTCAAAGCATTTTCAAGGAATTCGTGGTCCAACATACTACCCCTACTCTATGTTGAAAGGGTCTCTCAACTCGATGTCTATTATGGAGAAATCAATAACTATCCTTGTCAACTGATTTATGGATGGGGAGAGCCGTGGTATGAGTGGTACAAACCGGAGCCAATCAACGATGCATGCTTCTGGAAGATGGAAACACTAGTTTTCCATCAAGAGTTTCCTAGGAGGGTTACGAAATTGCTATTGTTTGAATACCCTGAAGATGCTAAATAATATACTCATATGTTCTTGCTTAATCTCTATTAATATTGTTTTGTGTTAGTTTAATTGGGTATGATGTTTTACTACTTCATGTGGTGTTGGCTTTATGTTTTGTCATTGTGTTGGCTTTTTGTTTGGTCATTTTTATAGTTCATGTGCTGTTGCTTTATATGTTTGGAAACCCACTCTGAAATGTTTAAATAATGTTATCCTAGAACACATGTTTTGTAATTTTTTAAAAGCATTTCCTGAAAATTAATTATAGAAACCCAATCCTGAAAAATGTACCAAGCCATCCTGAAAATGTACCAATAACAAACTAAAAAACAAACGTCTTCATCATTCATTCATTCATTACAAACGTTCATTCCTAGGAAACAAAGTTCAAAAACGAGTCTTAGCGTAAACAGAAAACGAGTCTCACATGTTCACTCCTTTTAATCTTCTTTGAAATCTTTATCAATAAACTGCTCGAAGATCTCACAAGTTAGCTTGCTCCTCAAGTCCAGTGCAGTGTCATCATTAATTCTTGACATGTCATTCAATCCCAGAGAGTGGCATTCGAGAATCTTGACAACAAATAGACCAGAGTTGCAACGACTATCTGGTTCACAAAAATTTTTGCCTTCTCAACTTGAAATGGAACAACGACTTCTGTAGGAACCTCTTCATCTGCAGCTTCCAACATCATGGCATGAATCAACTCTGTGAAATACAAAAATTATGTCACTGATGTTTCTTCATTAAAAGATAAATAAATAAAACACAATATCACTAGTGTTACCTGCCAGATGTTCGATTTGAGGAATATCCAAGTTTTAGTCTTTGATCCGCACAACAAAATAGTATGTGATCTTTCTCTTCATCAAACCGATTACCATACCAATCCAACATCTGCTCTTTTCCCCTAAGATAGAGCCATAGATGACATTAACATCTTTTCCCCATTTCATCATTGGAGCAGTTTCTCCTCTCACAACTTCTTTTTCCCAATCCACAAATATCTTTTGTCCTTCTTTCCGCATGTTTTTTGTAAAGCTCATAATTGTAGCCAACAAAATTAATGAATGAGGACTGGTATAAAAGCAAGCTTTTGGAACCCTTTTTTTCTTGTTGAACCAAGTAGATTGCTCAAATCTTCTGCAATTTAGCATTGCAAACGCTCCGTCTATTTGCTGCAAGAGAAACATCAAGTACAATTTGTCAAAACATTATTCAGGATATGAATCATATTTTCAATTGGTTACCTCCTTCTTAAGATCTTTTTCTGGACCTTCCATGGCTTTCAAATAAATCTCTCTTTTTGCAACGCCATTGATTAAGATTGGTCTGTAAGTAGATAGAAAACTACAAGTATCATTCTTATAGAAAAATAATTAACAACTTATATATACAAGGACAAGAACTTGCTTACTTTTCATTTTTTGCTCGATAATGCCAACCAATATTAAACCTTGTAAACTGAGGAATTCAGGAGTCTTAAATGGATCAAGAGGAAGGATAACCACAGGTGTTACTGGTATAGGAAGGTTTTTAGGACGCTTTGGTTGTATACATCTTTGCCTTAGAAAATGAGGATTATCTTCTGGTAAAAGATTTGTTCTCCTTTTCTTACTTTCAACATCCTTACCCCTTCAATCGAACAAACAAAAAATATATAATGTTTGAAGTTCTAAATTTTAGGAAGGTTGTCTCTTTATTCTGAAACCCTTCCTAATATGATGTACAAAGATTTCATACCTTGGTCTCGGACTCTGTGTATGGGATAATCCTCTGAAGTAACCATATTTCATTTGACAAAAAAATAGATATGTCAAATAATTGACTGTGGATTACAATTCAAATGATTTAAAGGATATGTTTTACATCTTTTTCCATCTTCCAACCCCCATTTACCCATTCCATATGGATACGCAAGTTATGATATTTGAACATAATTGTTTTCGTTGAATTTTTGAGATAGACAGAATATGTGTCATCGTTAAAAAATCATGTTGACTTTTCCACTGCACCATGCTCCATTGTGAAACCCTTCCACGTAACCTACCAAGTCAATTTTTTTTTGTGTTTCTAGATCTTGGTGGTTTAGGACGTATTCTTTTAATGGGTACCACTTCCAGAAATCTCTTTTGCTGATTCTTTTGGTCTAGCGTAGAATACTTTAACTTTCACCTTCTCCACCCCATCATACACCTTCGTAGTCACTAAATTTCCTGGATACCATATTTGACAAGTAGTATCATCTTGTGATGAAACCTCCACATCTGCACCAATTTCGAGTAGAGTTGACACTCTGCCTTCTTTAGTCTGTGAAGTTGAAAATGCAGTGACATCAGCCATTTTGGAAGTTGTCACATTCCATGTCTCGACACCCTGCAATTTTAATAATAGATCAGTAAGGAGTTCTTGAAAACGTTACAATGCTTCATAAATTTAAGAAATAAAAATTTGCATATGTTACTATTAAAGCTGAGTTTTAAAACTTGAGGCATACCTTGTTTGTTTGTGAAAAAATATATTGTGGTTGACTGAGTTAGAGGATGTGTTTGAGTAAGGGTATTTTATGAAATGGTTTGTGAAATCATATATGTCATACAATCTGTAGTATCCTGGGGAGTTTCATTTGCTTGATTTGATTTGGAAGGCATATCATACAATGGCTCTTCATCAGTCTGCAAGTAAAAAGATAATCAGGAAGGCTATCATGAAAATCTACAGACGCTTCCTAAATTAAGTAAAATAAGAATGAACATATACTTTTTGTATCACATTAAAAGATATAATTTGAGTCTCAGTCTCTGTCTGAGCCTATAAGACAAAAAAATTGTAAGAGATCAAGTATATAAATAACAATAATCAGGAAGGCTATCACAAAAATCTACAAACACTTCCTAAATGCGTAAAATAAGAATGAGCATATACTTTTTGTGTCACATTAGAAGATATAATTTGAGTCACAGTCTCTGTCTGAGCCGATAAGAAAAAAAGAAAACGGTAAGAGATGAAGTACATAAATAACATTTTTTCACTAAATATATTTTCTTACCTCAATATTTTCATAAACTGGTGGAGACATTGAACTTTGTAGAGAGTCTAGTGTTTCATCCTCCTTAAAAAAACAGAGAAGAAGTAGTTATGAAGGGTTTCATACAATTATATGTAAATTGATTTTATGTTTTTACCTTTCCATTGTTCAAATGGAGTTTGGTTGTTTGATCATTGCTTGGAAAATGTGTTTTAATGACTATTTCATGAGTAGCATTCTCTTTTCCAACTCTGATACACGAAGTTTAAGTTGTTTGTTCTCTTCTTTTTTTTCCAGAAAAGAGATGCGGTTGCTCATGGTCTTGAAGTTCTCCTCCATCTTCTCGCTCATTGTCTTAAGTTTTGAAAATAATGATTCCTCATATGAAGAAGATGCTTGGCCTAGCTCGACATTGCCAGAAAGCGTAGATCTTCTTGCTATTGCTTCAATAGCATCAACAATATCAATACATCTATTACTCCAACCTTCAGCTTTGATTCTATATCCTTTTTTGACCAATTTGATCACTTCATCCAGATCTTCATCATCTTTGTCTTCCATTATCAAACAGTCTTCAAGATCATGGGGTACTAAAGGTAAAACACAAGTGACCTTCAGCTACAACTAAAATAGATCCAATGCATTAGTTTTTAAAATATAAACAGAATCAAAACATCAAGAAGTAGCAACTTACATTTACTTCGGCTTCAATCCTTCGGACTTGTGGTAGAGTTGGAGTCATTATACTTGTGTATTTCTCACACAAGAAGGAAGGCCTGGCTTCTTGAATCTCTAGGATAGGATTGATCGTACTGAAGTGATATTGCAGAAGAGGAACCGACTCAAGAATCCAAAGATGGAATGCCAAAAGGAATCTCTTCAAGTCATAATTGCTCCTCTGAAGTTTGCCTTTCACAGCTTTCTTAATTGAATCCAACAGCAGCATGTATGCGTCTTTTTCCCATGGATATGACAACAAAGAATCCACACTTTTTGCTTTCTTCATATTTTCTGGAGGGAAATTTTAGTATGCATTCCTTTGTAGCAGGATGCTCTCAATAAGCAGGAGCATTGAAAGGAAAAATCTCTCATCATAAGAATTTTCTCTTGTTTTAGCGAGCTACGTTTTTACGTCCTCTTGTTTGTGGCTACCTTCAAGGAAGTTCCAATTCTAGTTCTATGTGTCGTTTTATTGTATTTCTTGTTCTTCAATACATCTCAACCCATTCATCATATGGAACTCTCGAATTGAGAATCTAAGGAGTTGGCCTCCAAAATGAAACAGTAACTCGTTATCCTTTAATGTCAATAAGCTTCTGGTGAGGAAGGCATGAATTATCTTTTCAGATAACTGCATTGCCTTTTGCCGAGCTTTATAAGAGGCCCCATGAAAATGTTCTCGAGTCTCTGGAATTCTTCCGCTTTGATAAGGTCCTTGACAATTTCGATGTAACCAACATTTGAGAATTGGTTAAACGTAACTGCTTGTTGCGGTCCTGACCCAAAGTTATATTTCAATGGAAGAAGTGGCAATCTCATCGGGAAAGAGTCTCCCATTGTTTATTTATCCTGTGTAAAAAATGATAGTCATTAACAAAATTTTAGGAAAGCTTCCTAAAATTGAACAAATGCTTCCTGAAATTCAGAATGGGTCTTTGAAATTGAAAATTAGTGTCTTTGATTTCACATATTGCTCTTTGTTAGGCTTGTGACGCTAATTTTAATTTCAAAAACCAATTACAAAGATCCTAATTTCAATTTCAAAGACCCATTTTGGAACCAAAGACCCTAATTTCAGTTTCTATCATTTCTTTCAAAACTTACATTCGCATTAAGTAAAGCAATTTGAGAATCGGAAAAGTTTTCGACGAAATAAACGAGCTTGACGAATATAAGACCTTAAGAGGAGATGGAGACGAAAAATTGAGGAGGCTTACCGATATACGTCGACAGAAGAGATAGCTTGAAGTTATGTATCGTCAGCGTGATTTCGTCGTCGTCTCTGTGATTTTTGTCGTCGTCTCTGTGATTTCATCGCCGTCAGTTTGTCGTAGAAGGGGTGTTGTCGCGAGAGAATGTTGGTTTCATGTTATTTTTTTATGAATTGTAATTTAAGAGATTATCTTTCAGACAAAAATTTTGAAGGACTATTTTTGAGACATAAACTTAGAAGGGGCTATCGAGGAAAATTTCTCTATATTAAACCATCACATAAAATTTAGTATACGATATATAATTTTATTTCTCAATATATAATAGGACTATATATATAATATATATTTTTTTATATTCTTTTATTGACAATAGTAAATCATATTTAATGTATTTAATTATATTTTACATGTGAAATATTTTTCTCTTAAATTTTTTAAAATACTGTAGTTTTACATTTATTTTGAAAATAGAAAAATTTGATATAAATATTATTTTTGATATTATTAAATAAAACCAGTTAATTATATTAAGTTATTTAAAATTTTTATATATTTTAATTCTAAATGATTTATCAAAACTTTCATGTAGAACGATTGGGTAATTATTTACATTTTCTAAATGTTATTTTAAATGTTTTTTTCTACCGATCAAGGTCAATTTTGTTGTAAAACGTGAAAAAAGAAAAAGTCAAAGAAAACTGTTGTACCGTATTGAATAATGTCCGTGAAAGAAATTTGAGTGGAGCCCATCATTACTATGCGCGCACAGTAACTTTTACCTTTTCACATCTGTATAAACGAACGAATTCGTTCGATTGAAAACACACATTCTCTTCTTTCTCTCTTTAATAGTCCATCTTATATAAGAGTTATCTCCTCCCTACAGATATAAAATTTCGTCCTTATTCAAATTTCGAAATACTATAAAATTATAAGTTATTTCATAACACGTTATCAACACGATCACTCTGCAATTCGGTAAAATTTATATGTATCAGATTTACCCTGCTATAATGGCCGGTATACCGCCTTTATAACTATTTATTATTTTGTAGTGGTTGTTTTAATTTTTATTATTTATTTATATTAATGCGGGCAGTATGTCGTCCCGTTAAGATTACTAAATATACTATAAGTATGATTATAGGCTTGGCTTTGCCGCCATATAATTTATATTATTATCTATAATAATGTATGTGGCATGTCACCTCGTTAATAAACCTTTATTTCTAATTATGCTATGATTATTGGCTTGACTCTGCCGCCGCATTATCTGTTTAATATTTTAATGAAAATAATTTGATCACTAGAATAATATTGATATTTGCATATTATGAATATTATATAAATGTTTGGTCACCTATATAAAATATTATGAAATTTATTGAATCTGGTTGACTTCTTATTACGATATTTTTAGACTGATTTTTTGTTCAAACGATGTAACCCCAACGGTCACAAAGAAAATTTTCAAAATTTTTTACCCTTTTTCCAACGACTATGAACAGTAATTTTCATCTATAAATATACTCATCCTTCATTCATTCAACTCATCAAAACATTTCATCTCCTCTCAAATACTTTCATATAATTTTCTCTCGATTTTTTCTTTGATGGAAGATGATTTGTATGCTTTTAGTTTTGTGTACGATTATAATCCTTGCCGGTGTGTACGGTCTTTGTGTTGGAGATTTTACTCCAATATAATTTAACATAAATGTTACTATGCTTTTATATGCGGTGTTTTTCCTTGTAATTGCTTGTATGATTAATGTTAATGGTTCAATTTAAGTATTATGAAATTCTAATAAAAGTTATTATATTGTGTTTTAGAAATACAAATGGCAAGAATTGAGCATCTTCAGTTTTCGGCTCTCAAAATAACTGGCAAAAACTATGTCGCATGGGTCACAAACGTGAAACCATGTCTGGTGATGAAAAAGTTAACAGAAACAATTGTAATTGGTAACAAGTCACCGCCTGAACATACGGCTAAAGCGATAATTTTCTTGAAGAAATATCTCGATGAGAATGTTACGCATGACTATGCGAACATAGAAGACCTAGCTGAACTGCGGCAAGCCTTAAAAGAAAGATTCGATAACCAGAAGAAAGTCAATCTCCCTCACGCTCTGGAAGAGTGGAAAAACCTGAGGTTCCAATATTTTCAAAAGGTTAAGGAATACAATTCCGCTGTCATGAGGATAGTTTCACTCCTGAAGTATTGTGGTAATCTTGTCTCTAAAGTAGAAATGGTGAATAAGACGTACAACACTTTCCACAAACAACTTCATTTCCTGCCCGAAATTTATAGAAAATGTGGGTACACGAAATTTTATGAATTGATGGTTGCGCTCATATTGGCTGACAAAAAAAAACGAGCTTCTGATTAAAAACCACAATTCCCAACCTACGGGAGCCAAGACATTCCCTGAAGTAAATGCTACGACGATGGGAAACTCAGAGAGGAGAATCCAATTCAGTCGGGGTCGTGGCCGCCGTTTCCATAACAAACGTGAAAAACATACAATCCCAAGTGGAAGGGATCTAACAAATGGGTTAGATCAGAACAAGTTTCTAAGGGTAAAGAAACCCAATTGGATACCACCCAGAAGCATGAAACTGTATATTACAAATATTGATGTAAAGGGCATTGGTCCGGTACATGCCGTACTCCTCCACATCTGTGTAAATTATATGAAGCATCCACAAGAGGAAAAGCTAAGGAAGGGAATCTAACTGAAAATTTCAAGGGAACATTGTACCTCGAAGCCTCTGATTTCGCAAATGAGCTAGACTAGATTATTCCAAAAGAGAACTGAAATGCTTATAATAAGATTATTTCGTAGCATTCAGTATTTCTATCTATAATTACTACATTTCATGTTTAGACAAATAATGATGTTTTTAACATCACCTTAATGTATAATTATTGTGTGTTTTTCTTATATGATTATTATATGAATGGATTTCATGTTTATCTTTTTATTGATGTTTGTTGCAATTACAGAAATGGATCATAATGCTAATGGAACCAAATCCAAGAAATGGTTTCGAGAAATTTGTATACCAGATAGTGGAACAACGCATACTATTGTAAGACAAAAGAGATATTTCTCTGGTATAAAACCGACAAGAATTATTGTTATTACAATATCAGGTCCTGCAGACGTGATTGAAGGAACTGGTAAAGCAAACTTTACGTTACCAAATGGAACAAAATTTTCCATAAACGATGCACTATATTTTCCAAGTTCTAAAAGAAATTTGTTGAGCTTTAAAGACATATATCGTCACAGATACGATACTCAGTCTGCAACTGAGAATGGAAAGAAGTGCATATATCTAACTTCTAATAAATGTGGCAGAAAACACATACTGGAAATGTTTCCAGAACTTCCTTCAGGACTGCATCATACTTATATCGATGAAAACGAATCTAATATTGTAGTTAAACAAAATCCAGAAGATTTCACATTATGGCATGATCGCCTTGGTCACCCCGGCACTACAATGATGCGTAAAATAATAGAAAGCTCACATGGTCATTCACTAAAAATCCTAAAAAACAAAAGGATGTTGAGATAAACGACACGCCCAAAATATCAGAAAGTATTTTGGAAGAAACAAATGATGAGAACACTGACAAAGTAGAGCATCATGAATTAGAAAGGAATCATGAGATCTCCATCAACTACATTCATAATAAGAAGATATGGAATAGAAATGAACATGATGATGTTGATGCTGCTTTCTCATATATGGTGTCCAGTGAAATAGATGAGAAAATCGAAGATCCATAACCAAAATCCGTTTTTGAATGTTAAAAGAGACATGATTGGAAACAATGGAAAGATGCAATACAAGCAGAACTCGATTCGCTTAATAAACGAGAAGTATTTAGATCTATTGCGCTCACACCTGCAGATGTGAGACTAGTAGGATACAAATGGGTTTTCATTCGAAAGAGAAATAAGAAAAAGAGGTTACGAGATACAAAGCTCGTCTAGTGGCCCAAGGTTTTTCGCAAAGACCTGGAATCGATTATGAAGAAAAATATTCTCCTATTATGGATGCAATCACTTTTAGATTCTTGATGAGTCTAACAGCTGATAAAAATCTCGAGATGCGTCTTATGGATGTCGTTACAGCCTATCTATATGGATCATTAGATACTGATATCTACATGAAAATTCCTGGTAGGTTTAAAATATCAGAAGCATTAAGATCCAAACCGAAAGACTTATGTGTAATAAAATTGCAAAGATCATTATACGGGTTAAAGCAATATGGGCGTATGTGGTATAATCGTCTCAGTGAACACTTAACAAAAGAAGGATATGTGAACGATCATATATGCCCATGTTTTTTCATTAAGAAAACAACATCTGGGTTTGTGATAATCGCGGTATATGTTGATGATCTTAATATTATTGGAACCTAGAAGGAAATACAAAAAGTATCAAAATATCTGAAAGGAGAATTTGAGATGAAAGATCTCAGACAGAAAAAGTATTGTCTTGGTCTACTAATTGAGCATTATCAAAATGGTATATTTGTGAATCAATCCACATATACTAAAAGAGTGTTGAAACACTTTAACATGATAAATCAATTCCTCTTAGCACTCTGATGGTTGTTAGATCACTTAACATTGAAAATGATCCATTTCGACCATCTGCAGAAAATGAATAGATACTTGGACCCGAAGTACCATATCTAAGTTCAATCGGAGCATTAATGTACCTTGCAAACTGCACACGACCTGATGTATCATTCGCTCTCAATCTCTTGGCAAGATTCAGCTCATCTCATACACGAAGACATTGGAATGGAATTAAACATGTCATTCGTTATCTCCAAGCGACCATTGATTTAGGCTTATTTTATTTTAAAGATTCAGAAGGTCAAATGGTTGGTTTTGCAGATGCAGGATATCTTTGAGATCCACACAAAGCTCGATCGCAAACATGTTACGTTTTTACGATCAGAGGCACTGCTATATCTTGGGGTTCTCGGAAATAAACGCTTGTGGCTACCTCTTTAAATCATGCTGAGATCATAGCACTTCATGAAGCAAGTAGGGAATGTATATGGTCAAGATCAATAAGCCAATACATCTGCACAACTAGTAGAATTGGTGGAAATACAGAGCCAACTATCCCATATGAAGATAATGCGGCATGTGTTGCTCAAACGAAAGAAGGATATATCGAAAGCGATAGGACGAAACACATACATCCGAAGTTTTTCTCTTATACTCGAGCGCTCGAGAAGAATAAAGAAATTGAAATAAAGATATGTTCGATCATGCGACAATGCAGCTGACCTCTTCACAAAATCACTCTCTACCTCGGTTTTCAGGAAACATGTCCATAATATTGGGATGCGTCATCAGAAGGATCTATGACTGGTCATTCGAGGGAAGCTTACATGATTGTACTTTTTTTACCTTACAATGTTTTTTTCCACTGGGTTTTTCTTTTGAAAAAGGTTTTTAACGAGACAACCAAAACGGTAAGCAAAAGACGATAGTGACACTGCTCTCCAAGAGAGAGTGTTGTAAAATGTGAAAAAGTCAAAGAAAGATACTGTACCATATTGAACAATGCCTCTGAAAAAAATTTGAGTGAAGCCCATCATCACTATGCGTGCATAGTAACTTCTATTTTTTTACCTCTATATAAACAAACGCATTCGTTCGATTGAAAACACATCTTCTCTTTTTCTCTATGTAGTAATCCATCTTATATAAGAGTTATCTTCTTCCTACAGATATAAAATTTCGTCCTTATTCAAATTTCGAGATACTGTAAAATTATAAGCTATTTCATAACAAATATACAATTGTTTTTCACTAATTTTTTGTTTTTCTCGTGCACTTGACAGAAGAAAAAAACATACTAACTGTGCGCTTAGATTTTACGGATGCACTAGATCCTTAGATTCGGAGACTCTTGACTTTGACTTCAATCTGCATTAAATAAGTGAGATGTGATGTGGGGTGACTCAAATTGAAATACAACCTTTTTTTTTTCGTTTTTTGTAAATCCCCATTACATTATTTATTAAGTGATTATTTAGATTTAATCATCACAATCACTATAACCAAGAAATAATGACATGTCTAGTAAAAAAATAACATTGATTATATGTATCTGTGATATGGCTTGACTTTTAATAATATACATTTCAATTATAGAAATTTAAATAAAAAAAATAATTATATTAAAAATATTACATAATATAAGTCAATAAAATTAAATGATATAATTGCAAATTTGATAACTTTTCATATCAATTAAAAATATAAAAATGTACTAATATTTATAACTTTTTATTATTCACATTAATATGCAAATATATTTAACTAAAAAATATGATTTGTAATAAAAGAACAAATCACAAAACTATAAAAAATTATAAAAATTAAATTTAAAACGTCGAAAGTATATAAAAATCACCTAAAAGTTATTTGAAAAATAAGTTTTAAGCTTTTCTTAATTGTAATCATTACATTCATTTCGAAAAAGATTGAAATGATGACATGTCTTAATTTTTACTATGACATATCAAATTTCATCTATGAATTTTGCATTTTTGGTAAGATCTTAAATTATAGCAATAACTTACATATATTACCGTTTAAAATAATAACATAATTATAAATATATAATTTTTGTACATTAACTTAGAACTAATAATAAAATATCTAAATATTTATATATATTTTTTAAATTTAATTGAAGTATGTTTTCTAAATAGAAGTTTAAATTATACTTTAATTCCTTAGTTGGTATGAAAACAACTAATCAGATTACCAAATTATTACATTTATTTACGAACATAATAAAATATGTTTGTTGAATGAATTTTAGTAGATTTATGAGTTAATTAATAAAGTAAATCATATCAGTTAAATGTAAATATAAATCATATTTTATTGGGTTAACAACTAAATTTATTTATTATGTTAATACATCTTAATTATTTTTTTTTAAAACCAAAATTTATTTTTTAATATATATCCATATTTAAATAAAAATATTCATAAATACAATATCAAATAAATAAAAAAAATATTTTCATAACTTAAATTTAGCGAACTATAAAACAAAAATAAATTGATAAAACAAAAGAAGTATAACTAATAAAAAGTACTTATATTTGTACTGAAAAGCTAAAAACATTTTACAAATATCAAAATTTTGATTTTTTACTTGAAAAATTAATATATTTTGAACAATTATTACCACTGCGCATGGAACTTTCCAATATGACATAAATTTGAAGTTAAATGCAAAATTAACTTTTTTTTTTAATTTTCACTTACTCTGTTCATCCAAAAAATTCAAATTATTCAACAAAATGCGATTAATATTTTTTCAAAAATGGTTGTTTTACTCAATCATTCTCATCTACGTTAAGTTATTGTCATTATTAGCACTAAACCAACCATTATGAACAATCAATTTCAAACTCTAAATGCACCCAAAAATTGATATACTCTTTATTTTTATCCATTCAAATAAATTCTCTTTCACTTTCTCACTAATATCATCATAAAAACCCAATATTTTGCTTACAACTTATGGGAGTTACCTAAGTTCTTGATTCTTGTTCAATAACAAGTGGGTATTTTTCGTGGTGAAGTTATGTGGGCTTAAAGAAAGCTTAGCAAGATATCTAACATGTTATAGGTATGCTATTCGATTTTGCAGATGCGTTCGAGAAAAAGACTTCTCAATGGAAAATACTTATAAAGAAGTCGTTTGGTCAATGCTAGGTTGGTTTTGTAATTCACTATTTTGTGTATTTTTCGTACAAGAATTCTAGAGAAGTCTTCTATTTTTTTTTGTAACAAAAAAAATCAAGAAGACTTCTACAAAAAATCTCTGTTAAGCATGTTTCTTTTGCAGATATAGAATTTCCCTTACCATCACATGAGGTCTTTGAAGTGTCGTAAGAAATCTTCATAGGTTGGGTTTTCATTTCACAAAAAGTATTAAACAATTTTAATTTTAATTAGATGACCTCTTACTTAAGAAGTCTTTTTAGGTTTTATTCCAAGATTCTGGTCAAAACTGTGGCTTTGAAAGAAGATTTCTATTGAAAAGTAAATCATTTCCCATTACTAAAAAAACCTAGACTTCTTGCGACACTTCAAAGACTTCATGTGACGATAAGAACTCTTCTGTAGAAAAGTCAAATACATGCAAAACTTCGGTCAATTCCCTACAAGAAACAAGCTATTGCCGACTACAAATTGCGACTAAAAACGTAGTTTCAAAAGGTTACGAATACGTACCGATGGTTTGGCGACTAAGTTGCGATTGCGCACAGGGAGTCGTAATTAAGTCGGTAATTAGTGACTGTCTTGACCAATCACAGATCAATCATTAATTTACAACTGATTTACGAATAATATGTGGTCGGTACATATCACTAGTAAATTACCATATTTTTTTGTGACTAATGATTGTGGTCATAAATTTGTCGGTAATCAGTCGGTAAAAATTGGTACATGCACATGTTTACCATTATATGGTTGGTGTAACTAATTTTGGCCACGTAGTCGTTAATTGGCCGTTAATTAGTTGGAAATATATATATATATATATATATATATATATATATATATAATCTTTACCCATTTTCTCATCAATCGTTACATTTTGCTTTAAAAAAATATAAGAAAACGAAAGTTTTAGCTCGTACAATGTCAAGAAATTACAACTATTCAAATTTTTGAGAGTGGATGTACAAGAGATCGATGAAGACACGGGAAATTTATCGGCAGCGTTCACAATAGGGGTGGAACAATTTATGGTATTTGCAAATAGTTAGTCTCTAAGGCAGTGAAATAGCAGTAAATATTTTTGCCCATGTAATGTTTGCGAGAACAATAAATTTCTCTTGGGGCAAAAAATTTGGAAAATATATATAGTGGGTGATTTATGCTAGACTATTATGTTTTGTATAAGCATGGAGAAAAAACTGATATGTCATTAGGAACGAGCTATGTTGACTCGCCGCATTTAAGTGGTACTGAAGAAGTTGGTAATAAAGATAGATATGTGGATATGGTGAACGATGCATTTCGTGATAATGTGAATTTTGTTAACTATCAACAGGACAATTGTTATCATAATGTCGTTGAACCGGTACACAACCATACTAAGAAGTTACAATTTGTTAGAAGGAGCACAAAATCCTTTGTGCAATGGTTGTCGTGAAGGTCACTCGCATTTATCCTTAGTTGGTCGGATTTTACCAAATATGGCAGATTATGTAATCTGAGTCAAAAGTGTGTTGATTCAGTATTCCAAATATTGGCAGACTATTTACTAGAAGAAAACATGGCAACCGAATCACACTACAAGACATAAAAGTTGATGCGCAATTTAGGAATCCCATATTATACAACTGATGTTTGTATTAACAAATGTATGATCTTCTGGAAAGAAGATGAAAGGTTGGAAGATTCAATTTTGTGTTGCATAAAGATGGAAGCCTAGGGAAAAAGATGTAGAACCAAAGTACCATATAGTCGTATGTGGTAGCTACCTATAACTGACATGCTGAAGAGAATGTATCAAAGCAAGAAGACTGCATCGGCAGTGAGATGGCATACTGAGCACACAAGAAAGGAGGGAAATTTGTGTCATCCATATGATGTGGCGGAGTGGAAATACTTTCAAGATATACATCCCCAGTTTGCCGAAGAACCTCATAACATTTATCTTGGATTATGTATAAATGAATGTAATCCATTTGAGATGTCTTGTAATCATTCGTTGTTGCTAGTTATCTTGACTCCATATAATGTACCCCCTGATATGTGCATGAATACATAGTACTTGCTTCTTACAACTCTGTATTCTGGATCAAATCATCCGCGATCTAGTCTTGGTATCTTCCTCAAACATCTTATGGAGAGTTGAAAGAATTGTGGTCAACTAGAGTTGAAGCATATGATGCGTCATGGAATAAAAAAATTAATCTATAAGTTAGGTTGATGTGGACGATAAACGACTTCCGGCGTATGACATGCTAACAAGATGGACGACCATTGATAAATCGGCTTTTCCAATTTACATGGAAGATACAAAGGCATTTTATTTGCCTAATGGAAGGAAGACGTGTATGTTTGATTGTCACCAAAGATTTCTTCCCCATGATCATCCACTGAGGAAAAATAGGAATGACTTCTTGAAAGGGACAAACACTTCAAAGGAATTCTTTGACTGTTGAGCAAGTGTATTATGAGCGGTTAAACAGTGTCAATCACCAAAAACGTCTATTTGTGGTCGAAACGACCTTGAAAAGAAGAAGTCTGGTAATGGGAAGTACCATAACTGGAACAAGGAAATTATATTTTGGGAGTTGCTATACCGGAAGGACCTAATTCTCTGACGTAATCTTGATATGGTCATATAGAGAAGAACCTTTTTGACAACATCATGAATACTATTATGAATGTGAAGGGTAAATTGAAAGAGCCAATCAAGTCAAGATTGGATTTGGCACTATTCTATGATCGGCCATACTTACATGTTGATGGTTGATGAAGCTTTTACTATGCAATCTCAAATTAACCCTATAAGCTACTTTTTCTCTCTCAAATAAGAGGTTTAGTCTAGTACTTATGGATCAAATCCATATAGACTCTAAGATCACATAGTAGATTTGTTGTTTCGAAATAAATAGATTTATGGGTAGTGAATCAAGGATTGGGTTGGTTTGTGAATATCATTAAGAAGGATTAGACTTAGGTGAACTTTCAGGTAGACTAGGCAATGAAAACTAATGGAATATTAAAGGTTTTAGTAAGCTCTTTTTTCTGAACTCAAACTTAGGTTTAGATAAGTCACTTTCGCTTATGTTAAGGGAATGTCGATCGATGGTCACTGCGTGGTCTCGATCAACGCTTCTTCTAAAACAGAAACGATTCATGTGTTTGATGTGTTCTCTAATTCTCTAGTTCAAATTTTGTTTGTTACTAGGGTTTTAGACTGTTCAAGATATGTTTCAGGGTATAACCAAGCTGTCGCTTGTGCCATAACATCCTATAATCTAAGGTTGAAGTGATCAAATTCAACTTAGCATTAAGATCTACTTAAACAAAGAACTAACTAGACTACCCTAACAATTTCATAACATTAGCAAGTCAGTAACTACCCCAGAAGAACCTTAAATCTAACAATAGAATACTCATACATGATTGAGATAAACTTGATGAATTGATAAATAAAGTGGATAAGGAATAACAATGATAAAACAAAGAAGTTCAAGATCTTAGTCTAATAATCAAATATCTCTCTCTCTCCAAGGTACCCGTCTAGGCTGCAAGTATCAAAAGAGTTGTGTAAAAAGTGGTGTTTTGCAAAACAACTAAATAACCTAATAAATAGCCTAAAACACGGCCAAGGACTTGTCTTGCAAATAATAGAACATCTGGGCAGAATCGTGATTTCTTCAAATCTTAAGTAACTCGGCAAAAGTATTGACCGTCGATCATCACTCAAGGTGAGGCGTCGATCGATGGTCATAGCGTTTCTCTGTTCTGACTTCAAATTCTCGACTGAGAACTCTTCAATGCTCCAGAATGGTCTAAAAGCTCCAATTGCTTCTAATGAGTACCTGGACCTGTAAAGACTCTAAAACAATACGGAATGCATAATAAAGAATTTAAAACCATATACATATCATGGGTAAAATCATGTAAAAAGCATGACATATCAATTCCCCAAGATTTATCCTTTGCTTGCCCTAAAGCAAAACTTAGAATTAACCAAAGAAAGGTTTGAAAACAAAAAGACTTACCAGCTCCTTAGAACACTGTTTCACTTAAGTTTCTGTTGCAACCAGGTATAAATATTTCCATGTACTTTGTTTAGCTAATCGATCTTCCCTACCAACAATCTACCAGAAGCTATCTGACATACCCTGTAGATATCAATCGTTTAAATACATAATATAAGGTGCATGCTTTATCCTAGGGATATTAATCAGATGACACATGGACTCTTACTCAAACAAGTGTATGAACCACATGTAACCTTACTAATCATTTTCCTCTCTCTTCTTTCTTTTTAGAATATTTTTATATCTTAAATTAAATGGACAATGATGCTGATATATTCCATCTTGCCATCTCATTTTTGATTTACCTAAAAAATTTTAGGCAAATAGTAGGGTCATCGGGAATGTACTTACCCTCGCTTCCAACAAATGTGATCATTCCTTTGTATTAGAATATTGGATCACTAGTAATGTACCTACCCCTCTGCATCTCAAGAAATCATCTCATCTTTTTTTTAGATGCTGAAGAAAGGTGAGAAAAGGATCAGAAAGTAAAGTACTTTTACCTTTCAGATTTGCAGGAGGATTCCGATCCTATGGATATCAAGCCCCATAACAAGCAAATATAATTTCTAAGGTGGAGGTTAGCTTTGGTTCCTTTAGAATTTCTTAGTAAGTGTGGGTGTTACCGGATAATCAATCTATTTAACTTTTCCATTCAATCTCAGAATTGTGCTAGAAAATGGTGCAACAAACTATTCCAGAAAAAGGTTATTGTCTATAACTAACTTCTAACCTTGACTCAATAAAACAATTATAAATTGTATAAAAACATATATATATATATATATATTAGATAATCGTTAGTAAAGAATAAAACATCAAAAATAACATGAGGTGTTTGTAACTACTTCCCCCAGACTTGAATAACACTGTCTCAGTATGAAAATAGTCTAAGATTGGCGGGATGAAACAAAATATGTATGTAAATAATTAGTTTTTAGGATTTAAGAACTTGTACCTTTATGTCAAAGTCTCCATTGATCAACGGCGATACGGAGAACATGAACTCGTCCGCATGTAACCGTAAGAAATGTTGAAGATATCCTCATTCCGATTATCTCACTTTGTGTTAGCTCTGTTTGACACTATAATCAAGTTAAAGCAGTAAGTAATGATAACAAACGTGAGTTTAATAAAAATCCAACAAAATCAACAACATAATAAAACAAGTCATACACAAGTCTGAAATAAAAATAGAAAGGAGTAGAGCAGAAACGTAGGCTACTCCTCGTCAGTGGTATCCATTCTATATGGCGTGGTGGTTCTGGAGCTGCTGGTGGAGACCTTGCCTGGTACGCGGACGGCTGAACACTGGCACCGAGTCATAGCCTCCAACCTACCCCATATAGCCTGAAGTGCTCCCACCACAAATCGCTGGAAGTTTCCGTCATGGTGAGTAGGATTCTATGGGATCTGTGGGAATGTTGGCGGAGGTGCTGCTGCCTGGTCCTAAGAAGGCGCATGTGCTGCTCCGAGTCCTTCTCTGCACCGTATACGGACGGGTGCATTGCGCACAAGAGACTCTTCCGAACAACTGGAGGCGTGCAAGGGTGTTAGCAAAATCTGTCCCACTGGGCATCGGGAGCTCTATCATATGGGGTTCCGCCGCATCTACAAAGGACCACAAGCGTCCTTATCTCAGCCACCCTGCCCTCGTCAGCTAAGCCTCATCCATATACTCGAACTCAGACTCCACGGAGGCTTCTTGAAGGCTGATATCAAGGCGTAAAAAATGGGTGTCAAGAGGCTCCCTACTGTTTCCTTCTTTCTGTCGGATCCCTTGAAGGGTTTCCCCTTCAGGGATACTAAGCGCTCAGCGAAGATGGTTCCCATGTTCACCATCTGGTCACTCACGGGCGGTGAAATGGCCTCGTCATCGAGCTCAACCAGGCCCCTAACTGATTCGTACAACAATGTAAGCTCTTGAACCCTCAGCTTGTTTGGGTCCATCTTGCTAAACAAGGTGTTGGCAAGGATCTTCAGAAAGTAGGGCAGGGACGGGTGATAAACATTTGTCTGCGTGGCCGCACTAGAGTCAAAATGTCCTGTGCCAATGGTCCCCCAAAAGACGGTCTGCCTAGGGAAAGGCTGCTCAGGGAAAGAAGGAATAATGCAGCCAAGTTACTCGGGGGCTGTCAATCCCGCAGATGCGGCCGAGGTTAGGGATGGTGATGTTATACCTAATGCCTGATAGGATCTGATATTTACCACTTTTAGGCCATGATATCAGCCCTATTTAGAGTCTATTATATGTTTCTAGAGATGTATTAGAGTGTTTTCAGGTCCAGGTACGTTCTGAAGTACTTTGGTGATTCTCGAGCTGTTTGAGATGCAGAACTACACAGATGCGTCAGACGTTTATCTATGGATGAAGAACTTTACACGTTGCATTTGAGCTCCTATTTTGACACAAGTAGATATTGAGTTAGATTTCCAATGCTAGTGGTTTGAGGTCCATATGACGGTTTGATCTAAAGTTATTCCCAATTTTCTGAAGAGTGGTATGTCTGCCTCGCGAGAGGAAGCTGTCGAGAAGATGAATGAGTGTCGATCGACGGCCCAGGATTGGTGTCGATCGACTGCCCAGGATTGGTGTCGATCGACAGTGATCCCAGAAGACAGGCCCAATTTTTTTTATAGCTGAATTAAGCCGAGAAGCCACCAAAATTTACTAGAATACCCATGGACGAGTTTAAACCTAATTTATATAGTTTTTAAAGCTGTTGATGGGTAAGCTTTATTTTATTGATTGTCTTACGTTTTGGAGAGAAAATCAATACTCCTTATTCAGAGACTGATTGGAACTCCTTGGGTTTTATATCGATTTATATATCTAGTATTTATTTAGACTATGGTTTGTGTTATTGCTTCCATGGCTGAGTAATCATCTTGTTAGGTTTAGGGATTTCATGTTTTTAATGTCAAACTGATAGTCATAGGATTTCTAGGTTATCTATAGATCTATACACCAGGGTGGCTTGTAATACTACAATATAGTGTATTGGAATAACACGAGAGTGTGACTGATTACTTGAACCTAGAATCATAGGACAATTGAGAAGCACAAGAGTGCAATTAATTAACGGAACCCGAGCCCTCTGTGGATTAGATATCTAGGCGCATATGAGAGTTGATATAGGATCTAATTGAACATTAATGATATGTGTGTTAATGCTTGTCTGAGGTAGCATCAATCGATACCCAAGCATTGGTATCGATCGACGCTCGATCCTTGTTTGCAAGCGAGAGCTAGAACATAGAACTTAGGCATCTGATTTGTAATTGCATGCGAGTGCTGGATTACTTGCTTATTGAATTTGAGTTCTAGAATTTGATCTATAAAACCCTTAGCATCTTTGATTTGTGTTTTGAATCCATTGATTGATAAGTCCCTATACCTAGCTATTTCATCTTATTGTCATCAAACCAATCACCTGCTTACTTGCCTACTATACTTCTTTATTAAACTATTTTCCTAGCTTAATATAAACATCTATAGTCTATTGTGTGCCCACACTCTCTGTGGATTCGATCCCTAAGTACTACAATTGAACCTCTTATTTGAGAGGGTAAAAGTAGCTCATAGATCTAATTTGAGAGTGCATAATAAAAGCTACATTAATGCCCCTGATCATGAAGGTCAAATAGGCCTCGGTCGCCCTCTTTGCTCTCGAGTTATGATAGATCACCCAAGCTGTGGACATGAATTGTCGGACAAGGTCGGGGTAGAGTGGAAGTGGCATAGTAGCCATGGTCCCCATACCAAGCTCCCTCATCATGTCGCGGACGTCAGGCCGGAGCCCCCGCTTTGTTTGGACATCTCTGTCGATGAACCTGATGGGCTCGATTGAAACGCCTTGCAAGGCGTTATAGTAGAGGCTGTCATTGTCGTCCCAGTCCTGTGACACGACTCTGTGGGTGCACGCCCTCGAGCCTACAACTGCCTTGGGGTCGGGGTAATGCTCGAACGTATCAATAAAATCCCTTTCCTCCTTAGGCCAAGGTGAACGGCACAGAGGTCCCGGTGGTGTGGAACTAGAGCCACCAACATCGAAACGCGCCTTGGTTCTTCTCTCGATCATCTGCAATCCTAAAACAAACGAGAATCAGCAATTATGTCAAGTCGATACGACCGTTGATCGATGGACCCTCGGGGCGTCGATTGATGGTCAGTCGCGATTGTCATGAGATTTTCATCTCTCAAATCGAACCAAGGATTGTGTAAACAATAATCACAATCGGTTGATAACTTCTATTCGAGTAATCCATCACCCTAAAATGTTCTAAATTCCAACCTATACGCAGAAATTCAATTTTCTCTTAAACCTTAGAAACTCCCTAAACTAAGAAATTTAAAGACCATACCTTGAAGATTAGTTGATTTAGTAACCTAAACAGATAGAGGGGTGGAAATAAAGTGGCTTAGGGTAAAAAATAAGCAAAATTGACCAAGGATTTAGAGAGAAATCGTCTCTTGAAATTCGGTGGGTTTTGGTGGTTTTGGAATGTGTTTATGAAAAAGGGGTCCGTCGAGCTTATACACTCGATGCTGTACCATCGATCAATGGAAATTATGTGGCGTCGATCGATGGTCATACCCTTATCTCATTTTTGGGCATAACTACTATTTCATTTCATTATTTATAGTTTTATTAATGTAAATTTAGTTTTATATTATAAAATATTGTAACTAAATTTCCTAGATTTTTTTTATAAAAAAAATCTAAAATGTTAAATATATAGAAGAGATTATAAAATTAGATATTCACAAGTGGGCTGTCTCCCACTTAGTGCTTGTTTAAGGTTGTAAGCTTAACATGAAATTGGGCAAGTCAATCAAGATTTGACATCTCTAGACACGTTGTGTGAGGATGCATAATTTTAGCTCTAGCCCAGTAATGCTTTACTCTCTGCCCTTTCACAATGAAGTCTTCGCCGTTCGTCAGGGCAATCACTCCATGGGGTGTAACTTCTTTCACGGTGAAGGGTCATGACCAACGAGAACGTAATTTCCCGGGAAACAGAGTTAACCAAGAGTTGTATAAGAGTACTTGGTCATTAGGTGCAAAATTCCTAGAAATGATTTTCTTGTCTTGATAGGCTTTAGTTCTCTCTTTGTACAATTTCGAGTTCTCGTAGGCGTGATACATGATCTCGTCCACTTCATTCAACCGTATTTTCTAAGATTTCTTTGATTTGACGGTTGGATACTTGTACTTATATGCTAGTCTGAGGCTGATAAGGTGCCACTACTCGTTGGTGAACTTCATCTCTCTTGAGTAATTTTTCGAACTCTCTATTAATAGAGTGGATACCTCCATCGCTTATTACGATTCATGGGACTCCGAATTGGGGCAAGATTATACTTATGAAAAGTTTCACGACTACCGCAACATCATTTTTCGAGTGGCTATTGCTTCAACCCATTTGGATACGTAGTCTACAACGACTAATATGTATTTGTTTCTGTTCGAAGAGGGGAAATGGCCCATAAAGTTGACGACCCATCAATCAAACACTTCAAATTCAAATATGAAATTCTGCTCCATTTCTTGTCTCTTGCTGATCTTTCCTCTCCTTTGACAGGGATCACACTTTGCTACATATGCTTGAGCATCACGAAATATGGTTGGCCACCAAAAATCTGCTTGTCGAATTATTGACACTTTCTTAAAACTGGCGAAATGCCCAGCATATTAGGATCCGTGAAAATGATACAAAATATCTGAGGATTTTCTTTCAGCAATGTATCGTATGTATATGCCGTCAGAACAATGTTTGTAAAAGTAGGGTTTGTCCCAATGATATCTCCGGATTTCTCTAAAAAATTTCTTTTTGTGGTATCGCTTAAATAATTCTGGTTCTATGTTAGTTGCATGATAGTTCACTATATCTAAGTACCAAGGTCTATCAAAGGTTTTCATAGCACACACCCCCGACTTTAACTTCTACCTCCGGGAGAATCACTGTTTTGTGTCGAAGGATCGCATCCGACATTTGCATTGTGCGGAATGGTCATCTTGTTGTGCTTTTTAAAATGACCATCGATCGATGGTTCTTCGCAGACGTTGATCGATTCTTCCTCATCAGTCGAACGCACATGGCCAACGAAAGTCGATTCTGCGTGGTAGACATTTTCTATAGGTTCGAAATCGTCGATAGGACGTCATCTTCGACTCATATTCGAGACAGTTGATCTGCGACCCTGTTTTCGACTCCTTTCTTATCCTTGATTTCTATGTTGAATACTTTTAAGAGGAGAGTCCATCTAATATGCCTAGGTTTTTCATTGTTTTTTTTCATTTAGTATTTCAAGGCGGCGTGGTTTAGTATGGACGACCACTTTCGAACCGACTAGCTAAGAGCGAAAATTTTCGAAGGTGAGCACAACAGCTAGTAGTTCTTTTTCTGTTGTCGCGTAATTGTGTTGTGCATCATCGAGAGTCCTACTAACATAGTATATTGCTTGCAGCTTCCTGTCCTTTTTCTGTCCAATTACAACGCCCACAGCAAAATCGCTGGCATTGCACATAATTTGAAATGTAAACTCCAGTTTGGTGCTTGCACAATCGGAGCAGATATGAGGGCTGATTTGATTTCTTTGAAAGCTGTCAGACACTCGGGTGTGAAGTCGAATTTCACTTCTTTACATAGGAGCGCTGCGAGAGGCCTAGCTATCTTGCTAAAATATTTTATGAATATTCTATAAAATCCAGCGTGTCCTAAAAAGCTTCTGACATCCTTCACGGTTGTGGGTGGTGGTACACTTGTCATTACCTCGATTTTGGATTTGTGCACCTCAATACCGGCTTCTGAGATTTTGTGTCCCAAAACGATTACACTGTTGACCATGAAAATGGCACTTTTCCAAGTTTAGGACTAGATTCTTTTCTTCGTATCTTGCCAACACCTTACATAATTTACGTAATGCTCTAGGTGCTTGCACCATAAGTCTTCAATGAAAACTTTCATGAATTCTTCGGTCATTTCAGCAAATATAGACATCATGCACCTCTGGAATGTTACGGGAGCATTACATAGTCCAAAGGGCATTCTGCAGTATGCGAATGTTCCATAAGGATAGGTGAAGGTGGTCTTTTCTTGATCGTCGGAATGTATAGGAATTTGGAAAAATCCTGAATACCCATCGAGAAAACAATAGTATTGGTGGCATGTGAGTCTCTCTAACATCTATTCAATAAAGGGGAGAGGCAAGTGATCCTTTCGTGTGGCAGCAAGCTTTCTGTAATCGATACACATTCTATGTCCGATCACAGTCCTCATCGGGATCAATTCATCTTTGTCATTCTTCACCACCGTGATTCCTCCTTCCTTTGCGACAACATGAAAGGGCCTGACCCAATTACTATCTAATATAGGGTAAATAACGCCCACTTCTAGAAGTTTCATGATTTTAGTTTTGACTACTTCTTTCAGATTGGGATTTAAACTTCTCTGATGTTCAATGGATGATTTTGATTCATCTTCCAGGTGTATCCTATGTATGCATATATTTTTGGAAATCTCTGGAATGACATCTAAAGAATATCTGATAGCCTTGAGATATTTTCTCAACTTGTTGAGGAGAAGTGCTTGCTCTCCGCTATTCAGGCTGACGTTGATGAAATATAATATTAGTTTCCATAAAGAATAGCATATTTAAGTCCAGCTAGGAACGGTTTAATCTCAACTTTGGGTCATTTCTCATTACTCCAGTCTTCGGTTGTTGTAGGCTGTCGATCGATGGTAAGTTTTGTCTGTCGATCGAAGGTGGTCGATATATCGATTTCTTCAACGTCAACGTGCATTACTTCTTTGGCGGCATCCATCAATCTTGCATATTCTTCAACTCGATCATCCAACACGAAGATTTTGCTTTCAGGAGATGTGATTTCTCTATCCAAAGGGTCATTAGAACACATATCGATAAATGACTCTTCAGCCACTTCAGAAAGGTGATCTATATCGGAGGCTTGACCGTCAATCAAGGGTTTCTTGATTTATTTTCCATGTCAAAAACATCAGTAGATCACCAAGATTAAGACAGATGCGTCCTTCTCTGGCGTCAATGATCGCTCCGGCGTAGCCGGAAATGGTCTTCCTAAAATTAGGGGTTTTTTGATTCTTGCTCATATCGTAGAATTACAAAGTCTATTGGTATAATACAGTCGTTAATGTGAATGGGCAAATATTCAAGTACACCTCCTGGAATCCTAGTGGATCTATCGGCTAAAATGAGAGTGATCCTTGTAGACTGGAATTGAGTTAGCTCGAGGGAAATTACAACTGAGTAAGGCATAAAGTTTACACTAGAGCCTAAATCATAGAGTGATATTTGGAATACTCATTGTGGATGGTGCAATCTACGATAAAGCTACCGGATTCAGGTAGTTTAGCTGGAGTATCTCCTTGAATAATCACACTCACTTCCTCGGAGACCATCATTATGCTATGTTTTTTTTCACTGAATCCTCGTGACATTGCCTCTTACACATATTTCTTGATTGCAGGTGATACTTGAAGACATTGCTAAACAGCATCTCGAGGATTAGTTTGTCGAAAGCCTTCTTGCATATTGCTCGATCCAATTGCTTTTTTTTGCTTTCGCATTATTAACATGGGAAAGGGATCTCTGCTAGTAAACCCTAGTTTTGACCGGTTTGGCTAATCTTGGATTGGGGGTTAGGTGTCGATCGATACTCGGTGTCGTCTGTCGATCGATGATTTGTTCGGGCTGTCGATCGCTTCTAGGTGCAGTCTATCGATTGACGGTCGTGATCCTCTATTTCAGTCTCTTTCGAGTTTGCTGGTAATTCCTCTAGATCACCAGTGTGGTCTGAAATTCCTCTGTCAGTAAGAATTTCAGGAATATGCGTGTCAATGTCAATATGAACGGAGTTTGATTTTTCTCTCTCATCCTGTGCAATTCTAGAAAATTCATCAATGGTGATGCTTTCTTTTGCGTTGGGAGTTAATCGTTTTCCACTTTGTAGGGCTACAACATTGACATGACTCCTACGGTGGGTATCTGTTATACCAGGTAGGACACCTTCTTCTCTTCTGATAGACATGACGTTATTTGCATCTTAGTTGTCGATCCTCTTAATTTGCTCACTTAGAGTTTCAAATTTCTCCAGTATCTCATAGTATATTAAGTTCAATTTATTGTTGAGGTCGACAGCTATCCTACGGTGTCCTGTGAATACTTGATCCCATTATTAATTTAGAATTTATTTCATAGTTACGTCGTAGTTGCTTGAGAAACTACCAATAATTTCCCCAAATCGCTGGTCACTTGAAATTATCGTATCCGTGAATTCATCTTGTCTTTTGCCCTAGGAAAAAATATCATCCTTCTCATCATTTTGTTTGGATGGAACGCGTTTATCTAGGAGAGGCGCTACTGAAGCCATAGTCTTTTTAACTTGGACAAGGTGCTTCTCTTATGCGGATGTTGATGGTTCCTTCCCTTTGGTATCCTTCCTTTCAAAGGCTTTACCGAAAGCTATATTTTCAATCAGCCTTTTAGCACCCTGAGGATTTCGAGTACCGAAGTTCCCCTTGATGGCTGTATATGGATAGTTTGATAGTCTTGGCTTAGCTCTCGATAAAAGGTGTTGATGAGTTGAGGTTTCGAAAAACCATGGCGGGGGCATGCGAACTGGTTGTATTTGAATCTTGCCCAAGCATGTTTAAAGGATTCGCGTTCACCTTGAAGGAATGTCGAAATTTCTCGCCTCGCTTCCCACTATCCTTCTTCGTTGAAGAAGTGATCAATGAAAGCGTTTCTGATATCATTCCAGCAAGTTAGGGATCCCGGTGGTAGCAGGTTTAGCCACCCCCTAGTTTCCCCGACAAGGGAAAAACAAAAAAGCTTGCAACGATTGAAGTCCTCAAACACCATGTCTTTTAGAAGCTCGATGTGATCATTCGGATGTTCAGTGGGAAAACCACTGAAAGAATTCTTACTTATAAAGGCAATGTATTCAGCGTTAAGATTAGGGTTTATCGTATGGTTGTCTGGTAATCTGATAGCAGACCTATTGGAATAAGTTCTACTGGGGTTTAAGTATTCAAGGATTGGTAATTTATTTTTAATCTCATTTTGCTGAGATTTAGTATTTTGGTCAGGGATTGCCGTCCCATGTTTATTAATTATTTGGCTTGCTACGTTATGTTCATGATCATTTATATGTTTCATAAAAACTTTCTCATTAGTGAATTTTGTATAGGCAGACTTACCTGGTTCCGGCTGATATCGATTGATGACGGTACCAGAGTGTCGCCCGACGTTGTAGGACGAGTGTTGATCGATTTTGAAGGATTTCCATCGATCGACGCTTGACGTCCATAGTCCATATTCTCTTAAAAAGGTACATGTATCATCAGGGATAAGAAAAGAATAGTCTAGCAACAGTAAAATAAAAATCTAGACTATACTCTAAACTAAATCTAATGGCAATAAGAAAGAGTCCCCGGTAACGACGCCAAATTTGATGTAGCTTTTATTATGCACTCTCAAATTAACCCTATAAAATACTTTTACTCTCTCAAATAAGAGGTTCAGTGTAGTACTTAGTGATCGAATCCACAGAGACTCTAAGACCACACAATAGATTTGTTCTTTCGAAATAAAGCTAGATGAAAGATTAGATTTATGAATAGTGAATCAAGGATTGGTTTGGTTTGTGAAGATTATTAAGAAGGATTAGACCTTGGGGAATTCTCAGGTAGACTAGGCAATGCAAACTTATGGAATATTAAGGGTTTAAGTGAAGCTCTTGTTATGAACTCAAACTTAGGGTTTAGATAAGTCATTACCGTGAATCTTACGGGTGTGTCGATCAACGGTCACTGTGTGGAATTTATTGACGAACTTCTAAACAGAAACAATTGATGTGTTTGATCTGTTCTCTGATTCTCTAGTTCCACTTTCGTTTATTACTAGGGTTTTAGACTGTTTAAGATATGCTTTAGGGTATAACCAAGCTCTCGCTTGTGCCATAACATCCTATAATCTAAAGTTGAAGTTATTAAATTTCAACTTAGCATTAAGATATTCTTGAACAAAGAACTAATTAGAATAGCCCTAACAGTTTCATAACATTAGCAAACCATTAACTACCCCAGAAGAAACTTAAATCTAACAATAGACTACTCAGACATGATTGAGATAAAAATGATGAATATATAAATAAATTGCATAAGGAATAACAATAATAAAAAAGGAGTTCAAGATCTTAGTCTAATAATCAAATAGATCTCTCTCTCCAAAGGTATCCATCTAGGTTGCAAGTATCAAAAGAGTTGTGTAAAAAAAGGTGCCTTGCAAAATAGCTAAATAACCTAATAAATAGCTTAAAACACGGCCAATGACTTGTTGTGCCAATAATAGAACATCTGGGCAGAATCGTGATTTCTTTAAATCTTAAGTAACTTGGCAGAAGTAGTGACTGTCGATCAACACTCAAGGTGAGGCGTCGATCAATGGTCTTAGCATTTCTTTGTTTTGACTTCGAATTCTCGGTTGAGCACTCTTCAATTCTCCAGAATGATCTAAAAGCTCCAATTGCTTATAATGAGTACCTGAACCTGTAAAGGCTCAAATTCCATACGAAATGCATAATAAAGACTTTAAAATCGAATACATATCATGGGTAAAATCAGGTAAAAACCATGACATATCAATGGTGCTGGTCAAGCTCCATTTCCTCCCTACACACTTGACAAAGACGAAAGATTTTTTTGTTGGAATGTGTGAAAAACACAGCTAAATTCCCAAACGGATTGACTCAGACTTAGCTAGTTGTGCTGATATAGAGAACAACAATTTTTCTGGCATGAAGAGTCATGACTTCCATGTTTTATGGAGCGATTACTTCCATTTAACTTTTCAGAACTATTAGACAAGAATGTCCATCTTGTGTTATCAGCTATGTAATTATTGTTTTATTTACGATGAAATGATACAACTTTATATATTATTATAGTAATATCTGCATTTTGAATATTGTAGCGGTAGCAGGGTTTTCAGTGACCTTTGCTCGAGAACTTTGCTGAAAAATCGCATCTTAATTCTTAAATAGAACAATGTTTGATCATCTAAAATTTGAAGAAGATTTTTCCACCATCATTTTTCCGTCATGGAGCACCTACCTAAACATCTCTCCTACGAAGCTGAACTAGGAAAACCTATCCAATATAGGTGGATGTATGTTTTTGAAAGGAATTTCAAAATATTGAAAGGGAAGGCCAAACACAAAAGATTTGCGGCTGGGTCGATTGTTGAATCATATATCAACGAAGAAACAGCTTACTTCTTAGAGAACTACTTTGCTGATCATATACAAACCAGATCAAGGTAAATGTTATCACTATTCGTCGGATTCAATTTAATGCATATTGTGGGAACCGCAATTCTTAATTGTCGATTTCCGTAAAATAAGGAAAGTTAGGAAAACCCTAATTTCTCAGAGATCCCGAATTTCTGCTAAACCAAAAACGTTAAGCAACAAGACAGTGAGAACAAACAAAAATAACGATGAATGTAGATAAAAAAGGAAGAGCAATAGGAATCTTATTCCGAATCAGTGTTTGAGCATTAAAACGAGGTATGACCCTTGGCTATGAGAGCTGTCGGCGAGGTCCCTAGTTCTAACAACCTAAGACTGCAAAAACCTAGTTGAGTCGCAGCTCAAGTAACAAAAACAGAAAATTGCCTAAAACGCTAAGTTTGCTGTGAGATCTTTGAGTAAAATTTCTGGTCCCTCTGCACCTTCGACCTTGGATCTCTTATATACTCCTTAGAGG
This sequence comes from Moricandia arvensis, assembly GCA_905132765.1. Classification (NCBI taxonomy): domain Eukaryota; kingdom Viridiplantae; phylum Streptophyta; class Magnoliopsida; order Brassicales; family Brassicaceae; genus Moricandia; species Moricandia arvensis. The sequence continues at coordinate 87,059 of CAJHQP010001587.1, forward strand.
CGGTTTTGCCTTGCCGATTCTGCCATTGGTCGAATTTATCTTCTCGTGGACATCTTCCATATCTTCCCGATTCTTGTGTTTATCCTTTAGAAACTTTACATTTATCCTTCAAGACTTAACATTTATCCTTTCCTACAAAACAAGGGTAAACCGTCATAGTATCTGGGTTCGATTTCATATATAATCGAAATTGGGCTTTCAGCCGTGCGTAACCTTATCGGCCCGTTTTTATGAGTTAGGCGTTTTTACGATTTTATTGAAACGGCGCTTTACGAATGACGTTTGTTCGTGCGGAAGCCCGAATCTCCCGTATAATGAAGACAATCTCGTGAGGTGTTTAGGCAACCGTCGATAGTCTATACGTTCAATTTTCACTTCTTTCGAGAAAGAAATCCTCGTAGTTCTCTTTTAAGTAGTAAAGTTCAGGAGATGACTTTGATCGGAAGGAAATGAAGACTAAGTTCGACTTGTTCTCAAAAAGGGGAAATATAAAGATGGGCCGGAGATGGAATGATCATGCTTGTGGGCCGGTGCGGCCCGTACCTTCAAATGTTTGGTCTACTCAACGAACCGGCGAACCGACCATTTGGGATTGATCTACTCGCCGTTCAACGAGTAGACCGAGCTTGTCCGGTCTACTCGCCGTTTGGGGAGTAGACCGTTTGGTCTACTCGCCAAACAGCGAGTAGAACGTGTGGGTTTGGTTTAGTCGAACCGGTGAGTAGACCGTTTTGTTTTGTTATGCCTAGATTATTTGAGTGTTCTCGAAGCTTTCCCGGCTCGACGAATTACTTGTGAAATCTAAGTTCAGTTATGCCGCTTTTTGATTTACAAGTTCTCCTTTCTTTTTTCTTGACAAGAATTCTCTCTTGAGAAGTTTTTTAAGGCTGATTTTGTCATGACCAATTTTGACCCCAACAGTTAGCCCCCCAACTCATGAGAACATGTAGTGTTCTTATGAATTTTTGGCGTGTGCGAGGTGAGTTAGGCGGAATCTGTGTGAAAATCCGAGAGTGAATAGTGAAATCTTTTTGCCTATAAATAAGTGAGGTAAGTTTTCATATTCTTCACTCACTTGGTGATAACTTCCCTTAAGAGAAAATCTTCTCTCATTTTCTCTCTTCAGAAAAGAAAAATTTCATATCTCCCTTTTCCCCCTTCTTTATTTATTTATTTATTTTTATTTTTGAGAGCCATGTCATCAAGAAAGAAATCCACGAAGTCTCGTCGCAGCCATTCCTCTAAAGAGGGCTCGAGTTCGCGAAACGAGGATGCTGTGCAAGGTGGAGTTAGTAGCCCACTCCGTCGACCCAGAGGAGGCTCACGAGTACTGGGGTACGCAGGATGCTCCCGATCTCGAGACATGGCTTTCACCCGAGTTCGAACCGAATTGCAAGGACGGTTCTCCGAGCAAGAGCTGCCGCAACAGTCTGGCCTCTGTCCGGAAATTCTGCCGAACACTAGAGGCGGTCGAGTTTCGCTTGCCAGTGTTTGGGGATTCTGCAGAGTCTCCTCCCAATAGCTATTTCACGTGCTATGAAGTGTTCTTGACGCAGGGGCATCTGTGGTTCCCTATCCCGGAGGTATTCTTGCAGTTTCTCCATCGTCTCAGTTTGTCGATCGGTCTGATCAACCTTCGCGGCATTATGCAGATGGTCGGGATTTTGGTGTTGAGCTATTAGAAGGGACTGACTCTGAGACCTGAGCACCTGGTAGCTTTCCTAATGCCTTGGACGAGTACGGGTATGATCATGCTGAGGGCAAAAAGCTTCCTTGAGGATCATAACGGGCTTCCCGTCCCACGTCCATATCTGGAAATACCACTTCTTTTTTTGTCTGCGTAAACGAGGCGTCAATTGTCCCGGAGGGCCTTCCCATATTTCGGACTGTTTGGGGTACACGAGGTATTTCCTTCTCGTTGCTTGTTGTGTAGCAGTTTTTGTTCTCTTTTTAAAATGCGCTTGTTTGTTTTTGCAGAAACTGATCCTCTTCCCCCGCTCCCGGATGATCTGTTCCAACTTCAAGAACTTCTCATTACCGGCAAGTGCTTCTGGAATGATTTCACGCCGCGCCGAGTTTGCCATTGATGACGATGGCGTTGATGTGGACGGTTTTTTCGACAACATATGCTAAGATTATCTCGCCCAAGAGCTGGTCGAGGGTGGTGGTAGTCGGATCGATGTCGAATCTGATCCTCGCCCGGCCGAGGGCGAACCTAGTGAGGTGCCTGGAATTTGACAAAGCGTCGAGGATGGTTAATGGGGTAAGTGATATTCTGAAAATCGCTATCCTTATTTCGACCTTCACTCTTACTTTGTGAGTTTCCTTCCAGGGACTTCTTATCATGAATCAAGCTCTCACTAAGAGTAGCCGGGAGGTTCGTAGGGCTTGACTGAAAGCCGAGCTAGCTGAGAAGGAGGCCACACGCCTAAGGGATGAGTTGGAATGCACCCGTCGTGGACCGAATAAGACGGAGATCCATCATGCTTATAGGCGTGGTAAGAGAGAGATCACCGAGATTGTGAGGAGTCGCCGTGAGATGTTATCTGGCGAGATTGATAATCTTAAAAAGGTTTATGACGAGTATGAAGAATTCTGTGAGTGCCACGGGATGATGGGTGGCTAATTCCTTACCAAGGCTGACAACTACTCGTTCGAGACTGAGTTTGCGAAGCAATCCGACCGTGTGAGCTATAAGACGAAGGATTACTCGACCTCTCAGATTGAGCGAAGGATATGGGAGCAGTGGGGGTTGGATCTTGTGTCTCCGGACACAGTTGAGGCGGAGGTTGGCGCTCCCGACAAGAAAGGGGAGGTGGACCAGCCGAATGTTTTGCTGAACATTGAAGATTATGCGGTGAGAGTTTCGACGTCCGGGAAAATCTACTACGACTAATCATAGTCTCTTTATCAGGAGTGTTATCGTCTTTGTAAGATAATTCTTTTTAGTAATGAGCCGAGTGCGGCTGTTTTTTATGCTTTTCGGGACTGGCCGTATGTGTCTTCGAATCCCTTACCGCTTCGGCGGTTTTTATGTGAAAACGCTTTTATAATGATTGTTGTTTTTTAAAAGTTTTCAAGTTTTAAGTAGGAAGATCTTGAGTTGTCATCTCTTTTTCTCCCACTTTTGTAGATCATCATGTTCGTTGACCGAAGTGTTTTGAGTTTTCCTCGGAACTTTCATTAGCATTTAGATGCGGATGAAGAGACATGTTATTAGGATCTCTTATCTTTTGATACTTCATGCCTTGAGACGTTAGAGAACAGTGTGCTGGGTTTAGGGCAAGACCTAGGTTTACTCTCGGTTAAAGCTGTGCGACGACTAATCGGCTTTCGTTTTTCCTGTTGCGATTTTAACCTGACTCCGTCCCGCTTTAAAGTCCGTGATGTGTTCTTGGATTACGTGACTTGTATGGTAGGAGTCGAGCATCTCTTCGAGGACAATTTTTAAGTCTCTCGAAAGTCTGACCAAAATTTTGGGTTTCTTTTATAGCGCACTATTTTATCCTAGTCGGATGTTAGAGGATCTATCCTTTGGATGGATCTAAATGCGTTCGTTTAAGAGGGCTAGAGTGCTTGGCGGGGTCAATCGACGAGCGTATGTAATATGTTGGTGTAAACGGATTGAGAACGTGTTTCTTCGGAACATTAGGCGACGTCTCGCTTATATTCTCTCGAGGAGACGTCTTTTTGCGTTTGACAAAGGTCTGAGACTTAGAGTCTTGTTTTTTCATTGGGGCCTGCGGGATGCACTGACCGCGTTGGAGGCTAAGTCGCCGAGACGAAGCTCCTTTTGGTTAGACGAGTTTTCGCGGAGTTAATCTGTCTACAAGTTTTTTGAATTTTTTTCGATCTCTTCTGCTATTCGGATTGGTTCAAAGATTACATTCTCCTCTTGCGTATAGATTGTTTCCGAAAACGTAATAAGATATTTTCCTCGATAAGAGAGGTTGATGTTATCAAGCTTTTAAAGATATCCTTTTATTGTTGAAAAAATTTCGAGAAATACAAGGTAAATGTTTTCGAGAGCGGGAATATACAAGTATTCATATATGTACCCACCCCCCTTTTAGAGAGGGGGATAGCTGAAATTATCTTTCGACAAGCTGCCTACGTATCTCTTTAGAGGATCAAGCCATCTCGTAGTTCTGTTTGTTGCTCGAGTGTGTTTACTCGGCGGTTGAGTTTGTGTCGACCGCAATAGTCGCAGGGTCGACAACTTCTTCCTCCGTAGCTGTCTTCTCTGGTGGGGACGGAGTGTTGGGCGCTAGAACGGGCTGTTCTGTGGCCATTACTGCTGTTGCTTCGGGATCGTCTTTTTTCGGGGGGGGGGTTTTGGTTGGCGGCAGATCCAGTTTCGGGCGCTTGGCTTTCACCATTGAGGTGGTAGTGATCTGTTGCAGTTTGTGTTCCGCTAAACAGAAACGCCTCGACTGTTCTGACATCCCAAGATGGCGGCGGTTTCGTAGTTCGTTGGGAACTTGATCTCTAGATGGTAAGTGGACACGACGGCTTTCATGGAGTTCAACCAGGGCATTCCGATGATGACGTTGTAGATGGCTGGGCAGTCGACAACCGCGAAGTCCACGAGTTTGATAACTTCTTTTTCTGTGACATGGAGTTTTATTGACCCGAGCGTCATCGACGTTGTGCCGGAGAATCCAGCCAGTGGTTTCGGCAATGGGACGACTTCTCCGACCTGGTTCATCCTCTTCAGAGTATCGCGGAAGATGAGATTGACCGTGCTTCCTGTGTCGACTAGGACCCTGGCGACTTCGAGTTCTCCTATGACCAGGTCGATCACGAGTGGATCACAGTGAGGTTGATCGATTGCTCCGACTTCTTCTTCGTCGAACGATATGGTTTCGAGCGGAGGTTAACCAGGTACCGGAGAGACCGGCGTATTGGCACTTGCCTCGGCCTCAAGTTGGTATGCCTTTATAGCCGAGACCGAGTCACTGCAGTATTGGATCCGCCGATTATCATGTTTACTCTTTTGCGATTATTGTCGTTTCCTTTCTCGTCATGTCTCCTTCCGCGTTTCTCTCCCGATTGGTTTCCCTGAGAAGGGTTTTCCATTTGGGGGTTCTTGTCATTTTTCAGAGGTTGGTCGGAGTCATGGGCGAGATCCTTCACTGTCGAGATTTTGGAGAGTTCTCCGGCGATCAGTTTTGCGGCCAATCTTGCGCCCAAGACGTTACAGTTCACGGTGGAATGTCCTCAGACTTGGTGGAACTCTAAGAAAGCGTTTTCGTCATAGTTTGGATTTCGGGTCCAAGTGTTTCTCGTCATCCGTCCCTACTCATGTCTGGAGTTGATAGCATAGTTGTGAGCTCCATAGGTCCCCTCCTCCCTGCGTTGGACATTTTTGTCGTTGCGAATGCTCTTCTTCTTAGACCTCAAATCCCACCCCGAGTCTTTTGACGAGGGTTTTGCCGACTTCTTATTCTGAGACAAAACCTTGGTCTCCTCTTCAATGATGATGCAATTCATCGCCTTATGGAGCGCATCCTGGATCGTCCGCGGCTTCTCCAGAGTGATCCACTTTCGGAACTTGGATTTGTGCCACAACGTCTTTTGGAGCGCATCAATCATGACTTTGTCGCTTATCCCACTGACTCTCGCCAAGATGGCTTGAATCGTTTGATGAATGCGCGGAGGGATTCGTCCTCGGCTTGGGATAAACTCCAAAGATCGACGTCGGAGGTTTCTCGATCGATGAACATCGAGTTCTACTTGAGAAACTCCGAGGCGAGATGATGAAAATTTCCAATTGAATTTCGTCTCAGACGCGAGAACCACTTGAGAGCCGCTCCTCTGTGATTTTCTACGAAGAGGCGGCATTCGCCGGCGTCCCTTTCTCTCTCTCTGAATCTGGCTCTTCCCATTGCGACATGGAAGGCCTGTAGATAGACCTTTGTATCAGTGGTATCGTCGTAAGTCTCCACTCTCATCTTGCCCACGTCTGAAACCCTAGTTTCGGTGATGTGGGTCGTGAAAGGCGTTTTGCGAGATTCTTCTAGAAGTAGGTCGATATCGGGTGCAGCACTGGTAGCATAGTGGATCTGAGGTTTCACCGCTTTGACTTCGCTACCATTTTCATCAGGTGATCGCGCAGATTGCGAATCTCCAAATCATTGCTCGCAGGGTTTTGGCTCTGGCGGCTCCTGCTGTGCAAGTCACGAGTTTGCTCCTCGGCCAATTCTTCCTTCTTCTCCTAGAAAGCTGCTTCTTCTTCCTCGGCCATCGGAGAGCCGGACTGCGACTTGTCGCGAGCTGATTGGCTTCTTGTACGCCGCGGATGCACCTCCTTATCCTCCGCGACAGGGGGAGATCTCCCGGATCTTTTTGCGTTGGTGCTGGAGTCACAGTATCGAGGTCTTGCCCATATGCTTTCTCCGGCACGTTAGCCAATTGATCCAAGGGAGTTGCGAAATCAAGTTTCCTCCCGCGGATGCAAGTTGCACCGCGAGGAAGAACAGCCCTGGTCCTCGCCGTTAAGGTTTTGACCCGTTTAACGAGGGAGCTCATGACCTTGTCTTGTTCTGTAGACTTCTTTTAAAAAGTCGAGAACATCTGTTTGACCTCCTCGAACGCCGTGGTGTTTGTGTTGGAGTGCTTTCAACGTTGTCGCCCGTAGAGGTGCCGTCACGAGTTTGCTGATTGTTCAAGTCGTCGTTGGTCATGTCTGATAGAGCGTTTGATGGCTGAGAGTTAGATTGATCCGTGAACCCCCCTTCCTTCTAGTGCCAAACAGTGGGAACCGAAATTCTCACTTGTCAATTTCTGTAAAATAAGGAAAGTTAGGAAAACCCTAATTTCTCAGAGATCCCGGATTTCTGCTAAACCAAAAACGTCAAGCAACTAGACAATGAGAACAAACAAAAATAGCGATGAATGTAAATAAAAAGGAGGAGCAATAGGAATCTTATTCCGAATCAGTGTTTGAGCGTTACAACGAGGTATGAGCCTTGGCTATGAGAGCTGTCGGCGAGGTCCCTAGTTCTAACAACCTAAGACCACAAAATCTAGTTGAGTCGCAGCTCGAGTAACAAAAACGGAAAATTACCTAAAACGCTAAGTTTGCTGTGAGAGCTCTGAGTATAATTTCTGGTCCCTCTGCACCTTCGACATTGGATCTCTTATATACTCCTTAGAGGCGGTTTTTCCTTGCCGATTCTGCCCTTGGTCGAATTTATCTTCTCGTGGAAATTTTCCGTATCTTCCCAATTCTTGTGTTTATCCTTTGGAAACTTTACATTTATCATTCAAGACTTAACATTTATCCTTTCCTGCGAAACAAGGGTAAACCATCATAGGATTTAGGCTCGATTTCATATAGAATCAAAAGTGGGCTTTCAGCCGTGCATGAACCCTATCGGCCCATTTATATGACTTAGGCGTTTTCACGATTTTATTGAAACGACGCTTTACGAATGACGTTTGTTCGTGCGAAAGCCCGAATCTCCCGTATAATGAAGACAATCTCGTGAGGTGTTTAGGCAACCGTCGATGGTCTATACGTTCGATTTTCACTTCTTTCGAGAAAGAAATCCTCGTAGTTCTCTTTTAAGTAGTAAAGTTTTTGAGATGACTTCGATCGGAAAGAAACGAAGACTAAGTTCAACTTGTTCTCGAAAACGGGAGTTATAAAGATGGGCCAGAGATGGAATGATCATGCTTGTGGGCCGGTGCAGCCCGTACCTTCAAATGCTTGGTCTACTCGACGAACCGGCAAACCGACCGTTCGGGATTGATCTACTTGCAGTTCGTGACCGATTTTGACCGCAACACAATCAAGGATTTTAAGGATTTTATAGATCAAATTATCGAACTTGAATTCAATAAGCAAGAAATCCAGCTCTCGCATGCCACTACAAATCCGATGCCTAAATTCTATGTTCTAGCTCTCGCATGCAAACAAGGATCGAGCGTCGATCGATACCAATGCTTGGGTATTGATCGATGCTACCTCACACAAGCATTAACACACATATTGATAATGTTAACCTAGATCCTAGACCAACTCTCATATGCACCTAAATATCTAATTGCACTCTCTTGCCTCTCAATGTCCTATGATTCTAGGTTCAAGTAATCAGTCACACTCTCAGGCTATTCCACTACTTTATTTCCTTGTATTACAAGCAACCCTGGTGTAGAGATCAATAAATAACCTTGCAATCCTATGACTATCACTTGGACATTAAGAACATGAAATCCCTAAACCTAACAAGATGATTACTCAGACATAGAAGCAATAACACAAATCATTGTTTGAATAAATACTAGATACAGAATAGAGTTTAAATAAAGAACCAAGCGAGTTCCAGGAGAACTCTAAAGGAGTTCCTACCTTCTCTCCTAACCCTAGACAATGGCATAGAAACACATAAATAGGGTTTTAAGTCGTCCAAAGGCATTATGGTAATTTGTGATGGCTTCTGGGCTTAAGTCGGCCATAAAAAAGTCAGGCCTGTCTTCTGGGATAACTTTCAATCGGCACCAAGTCTCTGCCGTCGCTCGACAGTCATTCATCTTCTCGACAGCTTCCTCTCACGAGGCAGACAGACCACTCTCCAGTAAAACATGCATAACTTTGGCTGTAGGATCATGACTGACAACAAAACAGCGGCATTGGAAAGCTAACTCAAAGATATATCTTGTGTCAAAATATCAGATGAATCACACCTTGGGAAGATGTCCATTCATATCTAAACCTCCCCTAGATTTAAATTACATTGTTCTTAGTGTAATACGTCCCTGATTGGTTAGGAAAAAACCAAATCATAAGCAAACAGATTAAGAGAGAAACTTGATACCAGAATCTGTAAAAGAGTATCGATCAATGTCACGATGTTGATGTCGACCGATGGTTATGTTCCATGGTTGATCGATGTTGATTCTTTATAATCGATCGATGGTACCCCTGTAAGTTTCTACACCCTTTTTTATAATAAGTATAGAAAATAAAACTCAAAATAGAACACAATATTAGTAAACCTCCCCAGACTTAAACAACACTACCACCAGTGTTATACAGTCTGAGATTAGTGAAGAAAATAAATCATAAGGATCATATTTAACAAGGAAAAACGATATATATGCTTGTTGATGGTGACCGTCGATCGACACAGTTCAATGGCGATCGATCGATGCTCGGGTTACTCCGTCGATCAACAGTGATCAAGTGTCGGTCGATTCTCTATGTAGACTATCTTCCTTGGTTCTTTTTTTGGAAACCTGTAATAATATAATAAAATCCGAAATTAGACTAATATAATTGAAAACTTACTAAACAGTGGGTTGCCTCCCACTCAGCGCTTGTTCATAGTCTTTCGCTTGAATTTTTGGAGTTCTGATGAGATGGGAGACTTGCTCAAAAACAATTCCCAGTGTCCAATGTCTTTAGCTTCATCACCCTTTTTTGAAAGCCTCCATAGACGCTTCTCCTTAGTCTATCAGCTCAGCAATAAGGAGTTCTCGAAGCTTTGCAAATGTCTGCGAGAATCATCTGATGTTCACTCTGTACTTCCTGGCACCATCTGAAAAGTTGGGAATCAATGATAATTAAGGACCTTCCTTGATCTTTTTTCTCTTTTTCCAATTCCTCTTCTTCTTTCCCCCAGACTTGTCTGATCTCGTGGTGCCTCCATCAAAAAGATTATGAAACACTTTAAACTCATTATGCTCTGATCTGTGATGAGTGTCGATTGACACTTTAGTGTTGATGTTGATCGATTCTCCCATGGTGGCATCGATCAATTCACCAATGGTGGTGTCGATCGATACTGCGACCGATGGTCCTTGGTCAATGTTACCTCCATACATTAATACTCTCTGAGAAACAATCGTATGCTGAAGATCATCAAATACCTCTACATAAAGATCAATATGCACACTTCCATCTGGTGGAATAGGAAATTCAACCCCAAAAACTACATTGGGAACCACAAACTTCACAGGGTCATGTACCATCTTCGCTCTTTTGTGAAAACCAGCAGCTTCTTCGGTGCAGATAGGTGGTCGTAGATGTTCATGGACAACAAGGTGTGTGGTCTCAGACTTGTACATTCTCTCCTCAACTGGTTCCAGCTCAACTGTGTAACCTGGTTCGTCCAAGAATAGGTGTCGGTCGATATCAGCTGTGTAGTGTCAATCGATGCAGTCGGGTGGGTGCAGATTAATGCTAGTTTTTGGTGAAGTTTCCAGATTTATTCTCAAAGCGTGTTGATCGTCATCAAGCATCTGCTCCGATTTCTGATGCATATATTCAAACCATTTTCTAGCTCCATAGTGGCTTTCCTACTCGAATACAAATCCCCAAATTGTTCTTTATCTTTTGACTCCAAGAGATATCTGATGGTGATTTTTCTTTCTACATCTGGAGCATTATAACAACGTAATACATCGGTTCTCTCTAGGGTAGAGTCTGCAATGTCCTGAAGATAACTCGATCTTTCCTGGATGTCGAGTGGTGTTGATTGACAATCGGGGTTAGTGTCGATCAATGTTGAGGTCTTAGGTTCGACCGACGTTGAGATCCTAGTGTCGATCGACGCCGAGGTCGGATTGATAATATCCGCTTCTTCTGCTTCACGATACTTAATACCCATACTACGTACTAGACAAGCTGTCGTGGAACTTCGTCTTCTTTCTTTATTTGCCAAATTTCAAGGATCTTCTCCCACTTATCTTTGATCTCTTTTTTCTCGAGCTGATGTAGCTTCTTCGAGAAATCATAAAGGAATGGTCTTTCAATATCATCCCAGAGAGTCAGAGATCGTGGTTCCAGCCAGACCAGCTAAATGCATTCCCAGAGATAGAATAGGGGAAGATCTTGCAGAGCATGTAGTACTCAGAAATTCCATTCTGCTCCCTCCTTGAGACTAGATCCACAAGTACTTCGATTTGTTCCTTCGGATCTTCATGAGGCAAACCCTGAAAAGAATTATGAGCTGCTAAATCATACCATTCACGGCTCGGCATGAAGTTATTTATCTCAGAATATAGAAAAATACCTAGACTAAATTAAACAAATTGAGTCTAATGGTGAATCCTCGCTCTCCGGCAACGGTGCCAAATTTGATGTTGCTTTTATTATGCACTTCAAATTAACACTATAAGCTACTTTTACTCTCTCAAATAAAAAGTTCAATTGTAGTACTTAGGGATCGAATCCACAGGGAGCGTGGACACACAATAGACTATAGATGTTTAGATTGAACTAGGTAAAAAATTTATAAAACAAGTAATAGTAGACAAGTAAACAAATGATTGGTTTGATAACAATAAGATGAAATAGCTAGGCCAAGGTATTTATCATTCAATGGATTCAAAACACAAGTCAAGGATTCTAAGGGTTTTATAGATCAAATTCTAGAACTTGAATTCAATAAGCAAGTAATCCAACTCTCGCATGCAATTACAAATCAGATGCCTAAGTTCTATGTTCCAGCTCTCGCATGCAAATCAGATACCAATGCTTGGGTATCGATCGATACTCCTCATACAAGCATTAACACACATATCAATAATGTCAGATCCTAGACCGTATGCGCCTATATATCTAATCCACACAGGGCTCGGGTTTCGTTAATCAATTGCACTCTCGTGCTTCTCAATTGTCATATGATTCTAGGTTTGAGTAATCAGTCACACTCTCATGCTATTCCACTACTCTAATTCCTAGTATTACAAGCCACCCTGGTGTAGAGATCTATAGATAACCTGGAAATCCCATGAATATCAGTTTGACATTAAGAACATGAAATCGCTAAACCTAACAAGATGATTACTCAGACATGGAAGCAATAGCACAAATCATAGTCTGAATAAATACTAGATCTAGATATAGAATACATATCAAAGAAATAACCAAAGAAGTTCCAGGAGAACTCTGAAGGAGTTCCTCCCTTCTCTCCTAACCCTAGAACAATAGATAGAATAAAGCTTGGTGCCTAAACAATGGCATAAAACACACATAAATAGAGTTTTAAGTTGTCCAAGGGCATTCTTGTAGTTTGTGATGGGTTCTGGGCTTAAGTTGGCCATAAATAAGTCGGGCCTTTCTTCTGGGATAACCGTCGATCGACACATTGGCCGTGTTTTCAATCGAAACTCATTCATTTTCTCGACAGCTTCCTCTCGCGAGGCAGATATACCACTCTCCCATGAAACGGGCATAACTTTGGCTGTATGATCCTGATTGACCTCCAACTGAAAGAATTGGAAAGCTAACTCAAAGATATATCTTGTGTCAAAATATCAGATGAATCACACCGCGGGAAGATGTCCATTAATAGCTAAACATCTGATGTGCCTGCATAGTTCGGCATCTCAAAAAGCTCCAAAATCACCAAAGTTCTCCAGAACATACCTTGACCTGAAAATACTCTAAAACATACTCCAAACACATATGATAGAATATAAATAAGGGTGATATCATGGCATAATAGTGGTAAATATCAGGACCTATCATGTACCAACACCAAGGTCTAAATCAAGCATTCCTTATGGTCGATGTATCCTAGTGATACAGCCTTAACCCATAAAGAAGGTAGGACCACAGATCATGGATCAATCACCATTCCTTATACGACTCTTGCCTCATAAGAATGTAAGTCATATCGTTCCAATTGACTCGTGTCTCATGGCTAGGATACTCATCATACCATCAGTCCGACTCTAGATTATGGTTGATATAATTAGCAACCAACAGTCCTTATAGGCCACGCGGCCCATAGGTCTATCTGAGACAGTTTCTGATTTCTCGGTTATCTGTCATGAATACCCCTTGGTGAATGGTCGCGACTCTTCACCATTGGTCTATCTTCATGACCATTCAGACCCAACAATAGATCACATTCTGAGGGATAAGGCCTCTATCAACTCAAACCAAGTTTCCATAACTCACTCCATATGATCATCTTGATGTATCACATTTGACCATCTCTCCATATGATCGAGTTTGACCAAACATGATCTGGTGCATACCAACCATGATCCGACATATTCATCAAGGTCTGGGATCCTTAGATTACATATAAGCACAACCCAATTCACTTACACCACAATCGGATAGCCCATGAATGGACCAAACCATCGGATAAACCAAACCGATCCACATCATGCTCCCACATCATCGGAGCCCAATTGGTCGAGCTACCTGATCGCATCGTCCAGCTACCGTTTCACTCGTTCAGCTTATCAATACTTATATCTTTTCTTATTTGGTTAAGTCTTATCATAATCGTGCACTTAAATTTCTTTTTAGGCCATGAAACGCTTGCCTTGAGGTCATATGACCAGCTGGTTTGTTTCCTCGAACCATGGCTTGTACCGACAACCATATCCAGGTCTGGGGACGTGACAAGAAGGACGTTGAGAACCATCATCTTGTCTTCAGAGAGAGTTGGTTGTACTGGAGGTGGTTCGTGTCTTTCCTCTGCTTCTAGACCTTATGTTGTTGTCGGAGTTTTGATCTTGAGAACTGATAGGAGATTGGGCCGTTACAGAGACTGGAGGTTGTTAAGGTTAAGTTGCAGGTTGTTTAGTGGCCCAGGTTTGAGATCCTCGAGGTACAGGCGCTGAAGCAGCTTGAGGTTGGGAAGTCAATGCTTGGATCAGCTGTGTCGGAGGTGGGTAGTCACTCACAGACGGTCCATATCTGCGGTTTGGGAGAGGCAGAGGCGCTGTCTTCGTTGTCGGTATTTCTTTGTCGCTTCCTCACGGCCATCATCGAAGCAAAGAGTCTTTCAGAGAGAGGTAATCGAGGGGGTTTCAGAGAGATGAGTTGACTAAGAGAGGATTAGGCGAGATTCAAAGAGTTTTGAAAGAGGAATTCAGAGAGGTAATCGAGGGTTTCAGAGAGGGATTATCGGTTCTACTATGGTTTCAGAAAGTTTTAGAGATTGATTGAGAAGAATACGACTCGATTAAGGGATGGTGTCACAGAGGGATGGAGAAGGAGACAAGTCGAAAGTCTTCTTAGATTCTAAGAAAAGTGAGGAACAAAAAGTGATAAGTGAAAATTTGGGCTTTACCGGGTGAAATAACTTGGGTGGGATAATAAATTGGGGTTCCGCGGGGTTTTTTTGTTTTAGGTGGGAATCGATTGTTTAATGTTTTTTTTTAGTTTAGATTAGTGAATTTAGGGATTGAATTCATCCTTTACGATTTAGGGGCTAGGGTTATGAAACCTGAAGCGTTGGTTGAGAAAGTTTAGAGAATTAATTTTTTTTGTTTATGTTTTCATATTATATATTTTTTTAACAAAATTATATTTTGATACACAGTAGAACAAAGTTTAGAAAATCATATTACAATAACACATTAAAACTAAGTTTGTCAAAATTATATTTCAAAAACACATTAAAACAAAGTTTACATAATTATATTACAATATACCCTAAAACACTTAAACTTGATAAACTTTGATAAAATGTAGTAGGTATTTCTTCATCTTCATCCTCATCAGAAGAATAAGACGATATATTACACTGAAATTCATCATCTGTTATCTTCCACATCAATATCAAATTTATTGGTTCTGCGATAGCATGAACCAAATGATCAATTGCTAGATCTTAAGTTATAGTCATTAAAACATCATCATCATTTTATTATTACGACAATGCCGGTTCTTTATCGGTGTAATCTCCTGGTATGATTCCTCTTGGATTCACCTTTAAAGCGTTGAACCATGACTGCTTTGGTTTATTTAGGTACGGATATATGATATAACAATTTTGATTTGCTTGAGATGTTGTGCAGTATCAAATAATAAAAGTATAATTACAGATTAAATAACATATAAAAGTATAATTATACATATAAAAATAGGGACCTAGAATAAATGGTCTGTATTTCTAGTATGTCCTCGTTGAAAGAACGTCAACGATGCCACCATTGGTCTGCCGAGTGCCTTTATGATAAGCTCTCAAATTACCCTAGAGCAGCTTTACTCTCTCAAATAATAAGTCGACTTGTAGTACTTAGGGATCAAATCCGTAGGGAGCGCATGCGCACAATAAATTCAATACAGTCGAGATCAAGCTAGGCAAATAGATTAATAAAGCAGTAAACAAGGTAGCAGTTGATTGATTGTTTGTTGTAAACAATAATAAGAAATAGCTAGATATAGGGTCTTAGGCAAGTGAACTATAGAGGATAGAAGCTAAGGGTATTAGTCATAGAACTCGATATCTATTATAAAAGATGACCAACAATCGCTGCGAGTCTAATCTATTGACTAAGTCTTTGTTCCAACAATCGTTGTGAACTTGGATTGATCGTCGATCATGCTATTGGACGAGCATCGATCGACGGTCAGTTTTGGCAAGCATTAAGACCTCTTCAAATTAGTTCACTAGAATTAAATTGATCAACTCTCTGTGTTTCTAGCAACCTAGCTAAACATGATTAATTTTGGTATTAAACCTACTCTCGCAGTTGTCGATTTCCTAAGATTAGGGTTCTAGTTACCTACTCTAGATCACAATCAATAAGCACAATTCTATTGATCGATCTAATAATCACCTATAAGTTATAATGTTTGGCTAATCCATGAGTACCATTGAAAAAACCCTAAATCTAACAAGAGATCTACTCAAGCTTGATAGTTGTCACCTTAATTATAGATAAATAGAGTAGAAATCAATAATATAAATAAATATAAAACCGAAGGAATTCCAAGAGGATTCTGAAGGAGTTCCTCTCTTCTCTCCTAAACCTAGAAATATAATAAAATAAACCTTGTTGTCTAAACAATGGCATAGAAACACATAAATAGGGTTCAAAGTCGTGCAACGGTATTCTGGTAATTTTTAATGGCTAATGGGCTTAAGTAGGCCATAAGTAAGTCCGACCTGTATTCTGGGATCACGGTCGATCGACACCAAGGCTGTGCCGTCGATCGACACTCATTCATCTTCTCGACAACTTCCTCTCGCAAGGCAGACAGACCATTCTTCAGTAAATTGGGTATAACTTTAGATATAACCGTCAGATGGACCTAAAACCGGTGGCATTGAAAATCTAACTCAAAGTTCTATCTTGTGTCAAAATATTAGCTAAGTATAACTGTGGGGAGACTTCCATCCATAGATAAACTTCTGACGCATCTGCGCATTTCTGCATCTCAAACAACTTCAGAATCACCAAAGTACTCCAGAACATACCTGAACCTGAAAACACTCTAATACAACTCCATAAACATATAATAGACTCTAAATAAGGCTGATATAATGGCCTAAAAGTGGTAAATATCAGACCCTATCAACTCCTCCATACTTAAAATTTTGCTTGTCCTCAAGCAAAACAAGGGTAAACCTGTGGAAGAGGTTTGAAAACGCGGGGATTCACAATATCTCTAATTCATCCTTATCACCTATACTATGGTGCAAAAACATCAAATACATGCTAATCTTAGAGAAACTTTATATACATACCTTATCCTAGTATAGCGACCAAATTCATTCTACCAACAACTTAGCGAATACTAGTCTGACTCACCCCTCTATTAACCTCATTTCTTGCATAAATAGATGTGTAGGATTTACCTTGGTAGTATCGATCAAAGGACACATGGACTCTTTACCCCTGCAAGTATCTGAGCACACAAGTAGTCTTCTTTGATCCCTTTCTTCCCACTTTTCTCTCTTCTCTGAATCTTTTTAGATCTCAAACCCAATGATTAACGCTGGTGATACAGGCATTCTCTCAATCTTCTTTTCGAATTTTCTTTTTTTTTTCTTTCTTCTCTTTTTCTTTTCTTTCGACAAAGTGTAGGCGAATAGTGGGGTCATTGGTAATGTACCTACCCCTCGCTTCCAACAATGTGTGATCATTCCTTTGAATTAGAATAGTGGGGTCATCGGTAGTGTACCTACCCCTCAGCATCTCAGGAAATCCTCTTAATCTTTTCTTTTTATAGATGACGAAGAGAGAGAGAGAGAGAAGGGAATCAGAAGCACACAAACTTT
The DNA here is from genome assembly GCA_905132765.1 of Moricandia arvensis. Taxonomy (NCBI): domain Eukaryota; kingdom Viridiplantae; phylum Streptophyta; class Magnoliopsida; order Brassicales; family Brassicaceae; genus Moricandia; species Moricandia arvensis. The sequence goes on from CAJHQP010001587.1 coordinate 104,044, forward strand.
TACCTTTCAGACTTGCATGAGAAATCCGATCCAATGTATGCCAAGCCCCAAAGCAAGCAGTTAAGAAAATATTAGGTTGGAGATCAGCTTCAGTTCCTTTAATCTTTCTAAGCAACTGTGATGTAGTGGCAGAATAATTCACTTTGATATCTCTAGTACCCTCTGCAATCAACAAGTGTAAGAATGATGCTATAGAGTGGTTAGTGAACATGAAAAATATAAATCTGATCATAATCCCCTTCTTAACTCTTTAAAACTTTTAATAAAAACATATAAGAATAAAACTCAAAATAAAACACAATATCAGTAAACCTCCCCCAGACTTAAACAACATTGTCCCCATACAGTCTGAGATTGGGGCAAAATAAATCAGAAGTAAAAATTTAACAAGGAAAAACGAGTTTTACCTGCTATCGGATATGAGTGTTGATCGGCACAATTAAGTGTCGATCGGTACTCGTGATGCTCTATCGTTTGACGCTGGCCAGCCATCGATCGATGCCGGTGCAAAACTCTTCTTCCCCGTTTTTTTACCTTAAATAAAGCAAAAATGAAAAATCAGTAATAAATGAAAGTAATACAAGATTTAAAACTTACTAATCAGTGTGTTGCCTCCCACTCAGCGTTGTTTATATTAGCTTGACTTTTTGGAACTCTTATTCAGTCCAGATGATATTGAGAATTTGTTCCAAAACAATTCCCAATGTCAAATATCTTCAGCTTTGTCACACTTTTTGTGTAAGGCTCCATAGACCCTTCTCCTTTGTCTATCATCTCAGCAATAAGGAGTGCTCGACGCATTGCAAATGGCTGTGAGAAGCATCTTTTGCGCACTCTGAATTTACACCATCTAAGAAGTGGGGAATCAATGACAACTGAGGACCGATGGCCCTTTTTGTCTCCTTCCAATTCTTCCTCTTCTGTCCCCCAGACTTGTCTGATCTCATGTGGTTGCCTTCATTAATTTTGGCACACTTCAAACTCATTCTGCTCAAATACGCGACGGGTGTCGATCGACGATCTAGTGTTGATGTCGATCGATGCTCCAATGGTGGTGTCGATCGATTCACCAATAATGGCGTCAACTGATGATGCGACTGATGGTCCTTAGTCAATGTCACCTTCATATCTCAATCTTCTCTAAGAAAAAACTGTATGGTGAGGATCATCAAATACCTCAATGTAGGGATCCATATGCACACTTCCATCTGGTGGAATAGGAAATTCAACCTCAAAACAGTGTTGGGAACCACAAACTTCACAGGTTCATGTATCCTTTTAACTCTTTTGTGAAACCCAATAACCTCTTCAGCGCAGATATGTGGTCTCGGATGTTCAGGGACAAAAAGATGTAAGGTCTCAGACTTGTTCACTCTTTCCTCAGTCGGTTCTAGCTAAACTGTATATCCTGGCTGTTCGTCCAACAATGAGTGTTGATCAATGTCGGGTGGGCGGTGTTGATCGTAGCATCCGGTGGGTGTCGATAGATATCATTAGGCGGGTGTCGATCGATGTTAGCATTTGGTGAAGTTTCTAGATCTTTTCCCGAAGTATGCAGATCGTCATCAAGCTTCATCTCCAAGTCCTTCCCCAAAATTTTAGACTGTTTCTCATCCTCAAGCTCCAAGAAATCCTCTATAATCAACTAATCAAACTTCATTTGAGTCTTCAATGTTGTGAAAACAACTGGATCTTTCAGATGTTTCAAGAGGTATCGATCGACAACAGAGATATGTGTCGATCGATGTTGAGTGCTTAGTTTCGATCGATGTTGAGGCCGTGGTGTCAATCGATGTTGAGGCCGTGGTGTCGATCGATGATAAGGTTGGTAGGTGTGCCTTAGGATCAGTAGTTCTGTCGTGTGGCATCACTTTGATCTTCCTTAGGATCCGAAACCCTGGTTTCGGTACTACGTGTATTAAAGTGTGTTTTTCGAGCCTCTTCGAGCAACAGATCGATCTACGGAGTGGTGCTAGTAGCGTGGTGGATTGGGAACTTCATTGCTCTAACTTCGGCCACCGTTTTCATGCGATCATTGCGGAGATCACGAATTTCGGAACTCTTGCTAGCAGTATTTCTGAATTTGTCGGCGTTTTCTGTGAGTTTTCCGAGTTTACTCCTCAACCAGTTCTTCTTGTTCATTCCACAAGATAGCTTCTTCCTCTTCGTTCATAGGGCTGTCAAACTGGGATTCGTCCCAAGCCACTCGGTTTCTTGTGCGGCGCGGATGTATGTATGCGTTTTTGTCCATGGGTTTGGACTGACTACTAGATTCCACGTCGACGCGTTCAACTTCTCCTCCTTCTTTATCTTCTTCAGTAGGAGGAAGATCTCTCGGGTTCTTCCGTGTTGGCGCGGGGGTTACTTCATCAGGATTTTGTCGAGATAGTTTTCCCTGCATGTTGTCGGAGCGGTCCAAAGGTGTTGCGAAGTCGAGTCTTCTTCCAATGGCCATGTTCCTTGCTGTAAGGGTTTCAACCTGTTTAGTGAGGGAGTTCATGACATTATCATGTTCTCTCGACTTCTTCTCGGAAGTCGAGAACATCTTCTTCACCTTCTCGAACGCTGGGGTGTTTGCGTCGGCGTGGACCGCAGTGACGTTTGTCGCTGGAGTGTTTTCAACGTTTTCGTCGACAAAGTTTTCGTCACGAGGCTGTTGGATGTTGAGATCTGACATGCTTTGAGCATCGATGGATGAGAGTTAGATTGATCCGTACCCCCATCCTCCTTCTAGCGCGAAACTGGGGGAACCAAAATTTGAACTGTCGATTTTCATTGAATTAGGAACGTAGGGTAAACCCTAGTTTCCAAGAGTTCCCGAATATCTGGTGAACCACACGCCAATCAATCAGAATACAAAGTAAATACATAAAAAAATAAAGTAAGAATCAAAAAAAGAGCAAATAGATGTCTTATTATTGATTTGCGTACGAGCGTTTACAACAGGATATGAGCCTTGGCTATGAGAGCTATCGGCGGGATCCCTAGTTCTAACAACCTACATTGCACAACCCTAGTTGAGTTGCAGCTTGAATAACAAAAAGAATGGAAAGTTGCCTAAATGCCTAAATGTTATGTTTGCTCTGAATCGAGATTTTTGTGTGTCCCTTGCATCCTTACCCTCGAAGTCCTTATATACTCCTCTAGAGGCGATTTTCTCTTTCCCTTTCTGCCCCTGCTCGAATTTATCGCTTTGCGGAAATATTTTTTTTCCTTCAATCTTCATGATTATCTTTGGAAACTTAACATTTATCTTCCGATCTTGACATTTATCTTCCGAACTTAACATTTATCCCTTCCTGCAAAATAAAATAAAAACCATCATAAAGATTGGGCTCGATTTCGGATAAAATCGCGAGTGGGCCTTTAGCCGAGTTTTAGACCTTCTCGGGCCGTTTTATGACTTAAGTGTTTTTACGATTTTATCGAAAGAGCATTCCTAAGACGACGTCGTCTGAGAGTTAGGATCTTTCATATGGGGCATGCGACTCCAGGTGTTTATTTAACCGTTATCGTCTTGCACGATCGAGCCGATCCTTTCACGAGAAAACAAGTTCTTTCAGTATAGTTCCAACGTTAGTCTCGATCGCGACGAAAAAAGATAAGTTCGATCAAGTTTCGAAAGAGTGACTTTCGAGGACGAGGTCAAAATGGATTGATTGATCCAACTCGCCCAACGGGTGAGTTAGATTGCTCATGGTACCTAACTCACCCTTTTGGCGAGTTTGGGTTGTCCAACTAACCGAACGGGCAAGTTGGTTTATCTTGTTCGATCTAACTCGCCCGTTTGGCAAGTTGGTTGTCTTGATCGACCGAACTCGCCCCCATTGATCGACCCAACTCTCCCGCCGAATGGGCGATTTGGTCTGCCTCCAATGGCCAACTCGCCCGTTTGGCGAGTTAGACCGTTCCAACTTTCTGAACGGGCGATTTGGTCGGTTCTTGTGGTTCAATTTGTCCGTTGGACGAGTTGGATGTCTTGCATGGCCAAATTATCTGTCCGGGAATTGGATGATCGAGTCTTCTAGTTGTTTCATCGTGTTGCCGTTTGGGGATACGTTGATCCGAGGTCTTAAGACAAACTCTTCGTAATGGCTCACTTATGCAGACCATTCCTTCGTGGTCAGCCGAGATTTGACTTTGATTTTTCCCCTTCCCTTTTTTCCAAGATATTATCTCTTTTTTTCACAAATGGCGCATTTCCCGGTAGGTTTCTGACGTTGATTTTGTCGTAACCGATTTGGACCCCAACAAATATCAGGAACTAATCAATGAGAAGTGGAAGATCAAAGTGTCTAGACCCAGTGTCAAGCTGCGAGGAATAAGGCATTGAGATGGATTAAGAGAGAGTATGATGAACAGTTTGCGCGTCTCTGTGATTATGTTAAGGAGATACAAGAGTCGAATCCCAACTCTTCTGTGGAGCTTGATTGTGTTCAGGATGAGAATGGTTTAGATTTATTCAATAGGTTCTATGTTTTTTCGACGTACTAAGAAGAACTTGGAAATATATTTGTAGGCCAATTGTTGGAGTGGATGGGTGCTTCTTAAAATCGAAGATGAAAGGGATGTTATTGGTAGCTCTAGGTCGAGATGCGGATAATGTAATTTATCTTATTGCTTGGGCTGTTGTTGCAAGTAGAAAACACAGATAATTGGTTGTGTTTTGTGAAGAAGATAAAATATGATTTGGGTCTGCTTAACGGTGAAGGATTTATCATGATCTCGGATAGGTAAAAAGGATTAATCAAAGCTGTTCAGACTGAGCTGCCGGGAATAGAGCATAGGATGTGAGTGAGGAATATATATATATACAAACGTGAAGGGGAAGCATGGAATAAATCAGATTTGAAGCTTCATATTTGGAATCTTGCGTGGAGGTACAATGAGCCACAATATAGGGAGAACTTGGATAGGATATTCAAATATGACTCACAAGTTTATGAAGATGTGTTGAAGACAAATCCCAAGTCTTGGTCTAGAGCATTCTTTAAGCTTGGAAACTACTGTGAAGATGTTGAGAATAATTCCACAGAATCATGGAACAACACAATTCTGAAGGCTATAGAGAAGCCATATGTCCCTATGCTAGAGATGATTGCTCGACAGTCAATGGTCCGTATCGCAAAGAGAGATGTGAAGGCTTTGGATCACAAAATCTTGTGCACTCCTTATGTGATTGAGTACCTAGAAGATGATATAGAGAAAGCATCGGAGTGTGTGGTGCACAGAAGCACAAATAACCCATTTGATGCGAGACTTGGTGGGTGCTCATATCGTGTCAATTTGGAAGCTAGAAGTTGCACTTGTAGAAGGTGGGTCATCACTGGCATTTCTTGTGAGCATGCGTATGGAGTCATTTTAAGCAAGATGCTTGAGGTTCAAGATTATGTGTGTCATTGGTTTAGGACTGCTATGTGGAGAGGACTTATGCTGAAGATATAATCCCGCTTAGAGGTGCAAAGTTTTGGCCTGTGGGAGAAGAACCAAAGTGCATCAAGCTCCGGAGCCACCACAACCTGGCCGTAAGAAAGGTTACAAAGATGGCAAGAGAGGAAAGAACAATAAAAGCGGAAGAAAGGAATAAATGAGTCTCCAACAAAGAAGCAACCCAAAATGTTGAAGAGGACAATGCATTGTAGTCAATGTGGTCAAGCCAACCACAACTCCGATTTCACAAGAAAGCACAACATGTTAGTCTATCATTTTTGGTTCTTATTGTCTTGTATTTTGTAATTGTGTGGTGGTACTTATGGTATGTTAATTTCGCAGCCTTCTAAGTGTGAGTCTTCACATGCCGAAGAATGATATGTTTGTGTTGGTGTTATGGTGGATAGGTTAGATCTGTTGGTGTTTCAATTTGTTGAGCTACTAGGCATTATATTGTTTTTAGGGCAATGTAAAACAGATACTTATGTTTTAGAGCTACTTGTTATGGTTTATTGAATCAAAAGCTACTTATTATGTTTTGTGTTTCTATAATGATAACAAATGAAAGAATCACAACAAATGATAGAAA